>JAHBCN010000832.1:0-148353 GCA_019359885.1 Listronotus oregonensis | reverse complement strand
TAGAGAAATAAGGGAAAAAGAAAAACTTTCACAATTAAGTTTTTACGATAAAAATGTAAAAAATCGAAAAGTGCACTTTTTTTGTTAAAAAATAGCAATAAACAAAAAAGGCAGAAAAAGAAATTTTTTGAGCGTGATTTTTTTAAACCCTTTTTAGATTGTTCTGAAGTTCGTTAACTTTGGCCGATGGTTTTTAAAATCTTTTGCAACCCAATTTCATTTAAAAAAATTTGGAATTTTCTTGGATAAAACCCAAAATATAGAACATCAAATTTGATTTTTTTTTACATTTATATGAGATATTAAGCTTAAATTTTTTTGCTAAAAATCAAATTGAATATATCGAATTTTTTTGTGATATAACGAAATTGTTAATCGGTTTCAGCTAACTACAAAATAGCAAAAATTAATTTATTGAAATGTTTTACATGAAAATATTTCTTGAAAAAAATATATCATAAGTGTTGAAATATATGACTTTGTCCTTTACTTATACGGAATTTTTTTAAATAAAAAAAAATAATGTTACCCGTACAAAACGTTTAAATAAAGATCTCTAAAAATATTTCTTTGGCAATGAAAAAAAACTAAATACTAATTGCCTCAATCAAATGGAATTTTAAGGGGGGGTTTCCGGGGTCAGATCGTGATAAAAACACAGCCCCCAAAAAAAAAAAATGTTTGACTTGTGGTGGACATATGTATTCCTATGTATTTTTTAATGCTGAATCCCCTCCCGAGCTAAAAAGGCCCCCCACGTTTGGAATTGGCCCTGCGGGCCCAAAAAAGGGCCCCTATAGGACCTGAAAAAAGGATTCCCGGATGAGGCGAGGACGAAAGGGGTATTCTCAAGCCAAAGCCGAATTTGTGATCGAAAAGTTAATGGCCAACTGAAATTTCCCGTTTTAGACCGGGAAAATGATCCCTTGGGGACGGATAATCGTGTCTCGGACGCCGCAATCGCAACATGATATTTTTATGTACTTTTAAATTCTGAAACTAAAACTGGCTCAAAAGACATAGCCAACTGGGAAATTTCCCCGTTTGGGACCGGGAAAATAAGCCCCTAGGGGCGCAAAAAACATGTTTCGCAATCGCAACAGTGCTATTTTTTTTGTACTTTTTAAAATTCTGGAAGTGAGACTGTCTCGCCTTTTTTTTGGCCAATGGGAATTTTTCGTTTGGGGCCAAAAAAGTTCCTCAGGGGGCCCAAAAAACATGTTTCAGAGCCGCAATCGCAACAGTGGTATTCCCATGAAATAATACCCCTGGCGGGGTTGGAAATCTTATTCTCTGCAAGTAGGTTTGAGGTCGAGAAGGTTCCATTGGCTCGATTCACGCCTTAATTAAATAATTACCCTGGTGATAGTTTTCCCAGGTATCCAGAAGATTTTGAACGGCTGATCCATCGATTCTAATCCTTTATTCTTTTTTTATGTGTTTTTCTACACTCAATTTTTGAGCACAGTTAAATTCCATAATTTAAAAGCACATAAAAATGCCCTTTTGGGTTTCGGCGTTCGAAACATGATTTTCGGCCCCTAAGGGGGCATTTGTCCGGCCCAAAAAAAGAATTCCCGTTGGCCATAAACTTTTCGACAACTGTCTGAGTTCTGGAATTTAAAAATACATAACAATACCACTGTTGTGATTGCGGCGTCCAGAAAGACTTTCCGACCCCCAGGGATCATTTTCCTGGTCCCAAAGGTCCCAAACAGGGAATTTCAGTTGGCCATAAATTTTTTGACCACAAATTCAGCTTTGGCTTGAGAATGCACTTCGACCTCCCTCACCCCAAAAATCTATCTTTCGGGCCCCCTACAAATTTTGGCCCCAGGGCCAATTCCAGCTAAAGGGCCATTTCTGAGCTCGGGCTCGGATTCAGCGTAAAAAAAATACATGAGAATACATATGTCTCCCCCCAAAGTCCGAACATTAATTTTTTTTGTGGGGCTGTGTATGCGTTAGTATATCGATCGATTGGTTAAGGTACAAAAAATCTATATTTTCTGAGTAATGATTATTATTACCAGATTTAGTATTTTTGTACAAAAAAAAAAGTAAAGACCGGTTTATCAAAAATTTTTGAAATTAAGTTTTAAATTAGAAAAACTTGAACCCTGCAATAATACACTCACCGACATAAAATTCGGGACAACCAAAATTAAGATCAAATTTAATGTATGATATATTTTTCTTAAAAAGTCCGATTTTATTTCAAATTTTAGATAATACAGTTTCCATGTTAAAATATACAAGGAAATAAAAAAAATACATTTTTTTCTCTTAAGTTCGTAATACTCTGTTGAGTAGATTTGCAATGTAAGCTATACTAGATATGCTTTTTTGCAGAGTTGCCCAGCTTTAGTTAGTCATTTTGCAAAAAGCCTGAAAATAGCCAGGCTCGTCGCAGAAATGTATTGAATTGTTCAAAACGCCGGCATTTTGCAAAACACCTAGTCTTTTTGCAAAAACCCGGATTATTCAATACGCATGCGACATATATTATATATATATATATATATATATATATATATATATATATATATATATATATAATAATATATATATATATATATTATATATATATATATATATATAAGAGAGTAGTCGACTGACTAGTTAAAAAAATATCGAAACAGAGTAGTGGGGATGCAGTCTTTTGAATTATTAAAAAAGGGATTGGGGGCCCTGGATTTAGTAATGAAACCCTTTTCTGTTTTGTAAAGCTTTCGAGTTTATTATTTTCTCCTTCCTCAGGACTAACTAAAAATAAAGTTTTTACAATTAGAAAAACTAACCTAAAACCTTAAAAAGATTGAAATAACCAAGTGGGTTGCTATGTGAAAACAAGCAATATCCATGGATAATCAAGATTTATCTCCATATGTATGTTACAAACACATCTTTAAGGGAAAAAAATTCACTTAAAACTTAAAAAAACCGAAATGGGAACACGCGGAAAAGCGCGGTTAAAAGTTCTGACAGAAGTGACCGAATGTTTAAACTATCTGAATGGATCACCGACATTTGTTACTAGAAAACTTCAATTAGAGAAGGATGCGAGATTAAAAACATGTGAAAGAAAGAGTTGTTTATTGCTACAGCGCAGGATCTATATAGTAATCTAGGAACAACTGTTCCAAAGTACAGTACCTGACTTAGTAAATTTATTTATACTATTTTAATTTTTATTTTTAAGTAATTAGTATTAAAAGTATGCAAAGACATGTGGAAAATGGTGAAACACCTAGCATCTCCTGTCATTTTATTAGTGGTTGGGCTTTTTTTAGTCTAAAACTTTTAATCTTAGAAGAAAATAGGTATGAAAATGACTTCAGAAAGGAAAAGGAGAGGAAACACCGTCTCCCAAACGTCAAGGAAAACAAATTATTGAGATTCTTAGAAATAATTATTCGTAGAACTGGACAGTCAATTAAGCTACGATATTTTCTTGTTCTAACCGTAATAGATAACTGTAAACCGTGCTGAGATCTGAGATGTCACTTTTTTTTTTAAGAACGTTGGATTCCAGATTTATATGGACCATTTCTAGGGAAAAGTCTTTTATGATATGAATTGACATTTTCTAAGATCTCAGCATGATCCCAGTCAATTTGGTGATCATCAACCCAAAACATGCTCCGCTAAGGCACATGAATGAACTCCTCGCCTACAATCACTTTTGTGGGAAGTGATGCGGCCTTTTAAATTTCTAGATGTCTGTCCAACATATGACTTGTTACAATTTTTACATGGTATTTTATATACAATGCCGAACCTTTCATCATCTTTCAGGGAGATTTAGTTTTAGAATAAATTTGAGAAACAGTTTTGAGTTGTCTTTCGCTATCTTTATATCTGATTGTTTGAAAATGTTGGTTAATTTATCTGTTAGTGTTTCAATATATGGTAAAGAAAAAAAACAGTTGTGTTTGTAAGTTATTTTCATTTAAATTGCTGTTATTAGTGTTGTTTGAGTTACTTTTATAGGAAGATAAAGTTAATGGTTGTGAAGGTCTGTCTATAATGTTTTCTGGTATTGCATATTGTGTACTAAAGAGAAATTTATTAATAAGTTTTTCTGGGTAAGAATTCCCCAACAAAATGCCCTTTAAATTGTTTTAGAGCTCTACCCCTGTATTGAGGGTGAATTAGTTTTACTGCTCTAATTTTCATTCCTAGGATGAGGTTTATTTTGGTCCTAATCGGATTTGGGAGGAAAAATAGCTAATAAACCGATTAGACAATAAGGTTTTCGGTACCATTTGGTGCACAGGGTGTTATCCTGATTCCTAGTTACCAACATGTCTAAGAAAGGGACAAAAATTGTCTGTCTCTTCCTCCACAGTAAACTGCACATGTGGATCAAATGTGTTAAATAGTTCAAAGCTATCTCTATTCTACCTTTTGGTACTGCCAAAAGTAAGTCATCGACATACCTCTTAACAAATGGAATGTGGAAAGGCATATGTTGCAGACAATCCTTAACAAATCATCAAGTACATAGTTGACCAAAATTTGGGGAGATTTTTGAACCCATCGGGGGACCAAAAATTTGTTTATAGTATGAACCATTAAAAATTAAAATATTTGAGTCAAAAATAAATGTTAAAATATTTTCAAATTGATCAAGGTTAAATTACAGTATTGTGAAATTTCTTCCCAATGATTTTGTATACTTAAAATAATAGATTGTAATGATAGGTTAGTAAAAAGCGAAACTACATCAAAACTGACCAAAACATAATCGTTTGGTAATTGAAAATTGTTTATAAATTGACTAAATGAAAAAGAGTCCCCAATATAATAATCATTGTTAGTATTATAAGCTTCAGTGAGAATGTCTGTAGAAATTTAGCTAAGGAACTATTAGGGCTATTAATTGAGGAAACAATAGGCCTCATTGATAGTGTGGGTTTATGTATTTTAGGTAAAGTGTAAAACCTAGGTGTGACGGAATTATAAATTTAAATTTTGAAGCAAATTTCATCTGATAGCCTAATAGTTCCTAGCAAATTTCTACAGACATTCTCACTGAAGGTTATATATCATATATATATATATATATATATATATATATATATATAAATATATATATATATATATATATATATATATATATATATATATATATATATATATATATATATATATATATATATATATATATATATATATATATATATATATATATATATATTAATAATTATAGCGTTGTTCTTTATCTGTTTTTATCTCTATTATTCGAGACAAATGTCATCTTCTCCACCTTTTGCGCAAATAGGTATACCCAAATTCTAAACAACATAGGTACACAGGGGTGGATTTACACAAAGGCTGAGTAGCCTGAAGCTTAAGGCGGCAAATATTCTGGGCGGAAAATTTACGATTAATTTACAAAAGATTGTTAGCGTAAATTTTATTGATATAATTAATAATTTTGCAAAAAAAAAAGGATCGAAAAAAGTGTTAGTATAGGGTTTTGCCTATAATATTATAGGCAAAACCTCATTAAAATTTAAGATTATTTTAAATTAATCGTAAATTTGCCGCCCATAATACATAGTTCAAAAAAAGACCTCTTTGTTTTACCATTTTCATTTATATTTTGTTCTTATATTATAAAACTTGTTTGTTTTAAAGAATGTTTATTTAATTTTCTGTATGATTTACTTTTGTTAAATTTGTTTATTAAATTTTTATAAGAATTATTAGTGATGTTTACATTCTTTTAATGCTTAATTTTTCGTTCTTATATCCAAAAAATATTAAAATATTAGGGCAGCAAAAATATATTAGCCTATGGGCGGCAAAAAGTTATAATAAGTAATAAGAAAATAATTTAAAAGATAATAGAACAATAAAAATCGTAATACAAAAAATGTTTATTCTTATAACAATCTTAATTTTTATAAAACATTCGTTAACAACCTTATATGCAAAACATGCTAGAAAGACACATACCAACAAAATACCAACACACCAAAAAGCAGCACACCCTCGAAATGCTACATGGGATATGCTGGCATGTAAAACACTTATTCTCTTCTGCACGCCCCACCTTGTATTCAACAGGTGAACCCTGGTTACCTGTGACTCGTTCAGTACGCGAGTAGATTCAGACAAGTGGCGATCCAATCTTTTATAAAAACTTACCAGCTTGTGCTTTTTCAGTGCTTTGTGCTTTTGCGAAGCTTTGTGTTCGGGTTCTATCACGATTCGGTCGGGTTTTAACTGTGGACTTGATTTTTATTTGGATTAAAGGTGTATCTCCTTTTTTGGGTTTGTTTTTTTGTTTATTTTTAATAAAACAAACAAAATTTTTCGTAAAGCTTATATTTAGGTGGTTGTTTAAACATGCTTATATTATTTCCTTTTATCTTTATGCTTTAATTTATAATATTGCGCAAACAAAAAAAAAACTAATTCAAATTTTTTACAAAATGCAATTATATATAAGAAAATATAAATTATTGTGGTACTTCAGTATTTAACAAATCGATGTTTTTTTGATTACAGAGTTTTTTTTAAATCCATTTTTAACCGCGCTTTTAGAGTTTTTAGAAATTACAAATATTTGTTCAAAACTTTAATATATACGATATTTCCAGTTTTTTTTCTGATGACAATACTGACTGATCTGAACTGACCACAAAATAGTAAAACCTAAGCTAGAGATCAGGGTTTAAAACAGGGTTAAAAGCATAGGACTGAAAATAAGGCACCTAAAAAATGAGACATAACATGGACGGTAAAAGAAAGCTTATTAATCTCAATTCATGTAAAAGCTCTTTTTTCGTGGGGTATATGTTTTTTTTATCTTTGGACAGTCCACGAAGACTGATGCCTATGTACTGACGTACCGTGGGTGAAAGAAAGTTTGTTCACATGGGACTTGAATATTTGGAGACTGAGAGGAGAAGGAAAAACTTCTGCGGGTAGCAGGTTCCAGAGTCTGGACACTCTGGGGATGAAGGAACGAAGAAAGCGGGAAGTTCTGGGCCTCTCTAGTTGAACTGTAAAAGGATGCATATAAGTTGCACTACGTGTTGCTTTGTTGGGAGCTGCCGGAGGGGTAATTATACTTGCCAACTCCTCTCTAATTAAGCCGCAAATACAAAAACAGTGAATATGGAATGGTAATTTATATGGGATTATAAGGGATACGTTCCTAGGTGAAAAACTAAAAAAAAAACAAATATATAAAAAAGAATTTAACTAAAGTTTTTGACGATATTGATTAATTATTATCTTCTCCTTCAATTCAGACTGATATCAGCAGTGGCATTAGCAACTTGTCTCTTAAAAATAAGACTTTATTCCATGAACGAATCAATTTTCCTAAAGAAATCACAAAGCTTATTTGCTATTCTTAAACCTTTAAGATTTTACAATTAAATGTCACGTTTCCCGTGCTTGTTGAAGCCTCTTTTTTAATGGGCTGTGAATTTAACATTTTCTCCAAGTAGGTTTCAGTCAAATGTTCATCTTGCGATTCAAGCAACTTCTGAATGTCACTTAATTCTATCTGTTCGAACCCATCTCGTCCTATTTCATTCGCAATTTTAGCTATTAGTCCGATTAGATCCGCGAGTATAGTCTCCTGAGTAGCGTAGTGGTCAGAGTTTCGGCTCGCCATGCCAGCGATCCGGGTTCAATTCCCAGCCGGGGAGACATATTTTAGGTAGTAGTTATTTAAAAAATAACGTCCGTGGCGGCACTAACGCGTGGTCTTAGAGGTGCTGGAAAATGTAATATTTGCATTTTTCAGTGCTTGGACAGTGTTGACGGAACTAGGGACAGGATAGGTTAAACATCGGAAAATCCGGCACTCACGGTACTTTAGTACTTAGGCGTATATATGTATATGTATAATATATAGTATATATGTTTGTGAGATTTCTTTCGTGAGATTTCATAAAAATTAGAAAAAGGCATCCTTAGCCGCGAATATAGGAATGGGATCCCATTTTTTTAGTCCGCGAATTGGGAAAACGCGAATGAAGGAAGTGCGAATAAGGAGCTTTGACCGTAGCTATAATAGAAGCTGATAAAAAGAAATGCTACTATGCAATTACTTAGAAAGGAAGCAGTAAAAATATTAATAAAAGAGGGACACTTACTTTACTAGTGTTGGGTGGAAAAGAGAACACAGCTTTTCTACTAGTTTGGGGTAATAAGTAGAGCGGACGGTTTGGATTGAGTCAAGGAAGCTAATTGTTGTCATTTACATTTCGGGAAAAAAAACAGTATTTTACGGAGGCACTAATGTAGGATATAAAAGAGTATAGAAAATAAAAAAGACGATAAATTTCCTGGTTAACCAAAAACCATCAGCTTTTTTAATTAATATACCATAAAAAAAAACAAGTAATTACTTATTAGCCAAACGAGGCATGCATGAAGAAAGTAAATTAGAGATTTTTGGTGACAGTATAACGTCTTGGGTGTTAAATTTGACAGGACTTTAATAAAAAAAAACAATATTAGGCTGTTTTAACGGTTTAAAACTTTTGTTACCTATTTTTTTTTTGTTGCAATTTTTATATCTGCACGTGCGCACTCTTTGGGTTTTTAAAACTGCTGCAATTTTTCTTTTATGTCCATTTAAAAGGCGGGTCCTGGTTGCCAAATTTCGGCGTAAGTGGAGACTACCTTTAGGGTACGTTTTTTGGGTCGCTAAATCTAAATTTGGGAATCTCGAAACCCTTAAACTCGGAAACACCCCTAAAAGGGCAAAAACACCCTTTTTAAAGGTTGTCAAAATAATCTTATAAAAAATTTATTGAAATTATTTAGTGTTGATAAAAATTGTATTTATTAAGACATTTTATTAATTTGAGCCTAAATTAAATTTTCGAGTAACCCCCAATCATCCCCAATTCATTGCAATTAGAAAAAATGCAAACAAAAAAAAATTCTTTGGTCGTAAAATGGTTATTTACCCAAAATTTAAGGCAAAAACAAAAAAAATGTATGCATTTTTTTTTATTGTACGATATTTTAAGGATGACTGTAGGTTGCTTCACCCCCAATGAATTACCCAAAAATTTAATTTGGGCTATAATAACATATTGTCAAGAAAAATACCAATTTTTACTAATATTAAATAATTATTATAAATATTTTTTAAGATTATTCTGAAAAAACCTCTAAAAATGGTGTTTTTGCCGTTTTAGGGGTGACGCTTGGGTTCAAGGGTTTCGGTACCCAAAATTCAAAATCAGGGACCCAAGAAACGTACCCTGGGAGTATTTTCTTAGGAAGAGCATTTTCATAAGTTTTTTTATAATATTTTTGTTAAAAAACTCCTAAAAAGGGTGTTTTTTGCATTTTTACGGGTAATGCCAGAATTTCCGAGCTGCGGGACTCCAAAATTCGGAATTACGACCCAAAAAACGTACCCTGAAGGTAGCCCTTACTTGCAGGGAAATTTGGCACTTAGGACCTGCGTTTTTTAATACTAACTAATTTTTACAGCAGCTTTTATTTCGCTATTTTGATAAGTGGTTTTTAAGGTACCAACATTAAATATTTTGAAAATTGACAATTAAACCTTAAAGAATAAAATTAAAAAAAAATTATAAGTAACCATAAATTAATTTGTGCATTATTTTTTTATTTTAGAGTGTTAGAAATAATTAAATAAGTTGTTTAAAAATTAACGAATTTCGGTAAGTCGGTAAACCTTAAAATAAATTGCACAAATGAACTTTAAACTGTAAAAACTTTTAAAAAAACGCAAGAAAAATTGAAGCAAGAAAAATGTCCGGCAAGAAATTTTTCAAACTGTAAAAACAGCTTAAAAATTTTAAATAAAATTGCAAGCAACAAAAATTGCAGAAAAAGAAATATCATGCAGAAAACTTTTAAGTCTTAAAATAGCTTTATAAGAGTAGACCCGAATTTTTGGAATTTTAACAAAATGTTCTAATACTTTCTAATAATTTTTTTGTCAATATCTACAACTTAGTTTTTGTAGTAAAGCTTTCTTAATGTTTTTTTTTGTGCAAGATTAATATTATAAAATTGTCTTATTTATTTATGTTCTATAATAACTTGAATGCATCTTGTATGAATACCTAATAATACTTTAAAACAAATTGTGTATTACTATGTCGCGCCCGAGGTCGCGCCCAATAAGTTTAACCACTCATTTTATGAAATCGACATCTAAATCGAAAAGCAGACCCAGATCACAACCACATTACAATTTTTATTACAATTCTGACAATTCCTTATTCAGTTCGTGAAAGGGAAAACTATTTATCTGTTTGATAATAATGTTAAACATTGCATAATATAGAGTTAAAAATATTCTTTACTTTATTAAATGAATAATGTGCTTTTGTGCAATTTGCGTAATATTAGTAATAAAGAATTAACACTTGAAGACTAATTTTAATTAAGTGACATACATTACGTCAGTTGATAAATAGATATATAATATTAAAAAAAGTCTAAATAATAGAGGAACATTTATTTTTCACTTACATTGATGACCACCTTGCCGTTTCTTTTCTCTAGTGTGTGTTTTTTTTTTCTTTAGAGCAGTCGCTGCCGTTTTGTTTGGTTTTTGGTTTAAACTGGATTCATTGCGTGTCCATATTTGCACTGTGCTTCCCTTTTCTGTTATAAAAATTCGCTTTTCTTTATCAGGTCTTATAGATTTTTACCAAGATATTCATGCTGAGGAGAAATTTCGCTCTGTGGATATCCGAACAGTATATATCTTCTCTAGGTCAGTGCATTGCAGTAGTATATTATGAGTGAGGCTACTTGTCTTAACTAAGTGCGTTCCAGAAGAAGGACCTCAGCTGTTAATTTTTTGGAAGGGTGGCCTAGCGATGCTTTGGCATGTTTCCAACCGGGTGTTGCATGCGAACAATTCAGATGTTGTTCTAGGAACCATATGTCTATGGTTGTTTTTATCGCCTGTTTTAATTATCCCAGGACTAGCTCTGGAAAATTGAAATTTTTAGATGAGTCAGCTCTTGTCTTCCACTCCCGTGTGTCCAGGATGTGATTTTTGATGTAAAGCGAAGGAAGTTTAAGACTTTTAGGGCTACCCGACTGTCTAAGAGAATACGTATCTTTGATTATGATACGTATACTACCTTCTCACATTCTCTTAGACACAGCTTCTTCTTCTTCTTCCCTGGGAGCCATCTAGATTTACTACCGGAGACAGCGCAGCCTCTTAGGCTTTTTGTGCCTATTCTCTCATTAGTTTTATACCAATCCTCCCAGTAGTCTTGTTCCTTCTGTATAACCCCGGGATTGGTTGGTTGATATATTCCTGTGGGCTCAATTTCGGTTGCCCAAATAACGTCTGTCATTCGCACAGAATATGGTAGGCTGTTTCTTCCCCCTCGTCACACATTCTACAACTTGGGTCCCCATTGTATGAGTCTATCTTATGTAGATATCCTCTTAGGTTGTCATGCCCTGTAAGCAGCCATACATTACAAGAATGGGTTGTTAGTAACAAAACTTCTTATACGAATATTAGAATATAAAAACAGAAGTTAACATTGTATATGTTATTTATTATATTTAAAATAGTTTACACACATAAAAGCATTGATGTTTTAGTCACCTGTATTATCTAGAGTTATTTCTAAAACGCTCCTTTCCGTTTTTTTCCATGGTATTAAAATAATGTGATAGTAAATGTTTAACACCACAATACTTCTTAATAAAATTTTAACATTCACATCCTAAACACAATGGAAGGTCATTACTACTTTTGTTGTTGTTTTTGCCAAGTTAATGGATATCTGACAATAACTAAATGTTTTAGGCATAAACTGCAAGATACTATTTCAAACATAAAAGACTTTAAGAAAAAAAAAATGAAATGCTGCGTTGGAAATTGGTAGAAAATGATTACTAATAGTCCAAGAAAGTAGGTCGTGAAATACGAAGTTGTGGTTAAAACTTGAATTTTTGATACAAGTTACTTTAAAGAATCTTAAAACGAACTGTATTTTTTATTTGAATTCACCCCCAGGAAGGGGTGAAAAAAAAAATTAAAAAGTGGTTTTTTTGAAATTTTGAGAAAACGGTGAGTCCTAGAAAAAAAAAACTTTAGAATTAAAGTTGTTAATTATATAAATAATAAAAAAACTATGAGTTTTTTAATTTTCCAATAATTTGATTGATGATTTTTAAAGTTGCTGTTATCATCCCCTAGCTTCTAGCTACCCTATCTCAGTTAATTTTAATGTTAGGAAAAAAAAGTTACATAATAATTTTTATGTAGAATTTTACATTCTACAGCTTTAATTTAAAACTTTTTTCTAGGACTTTCGGTTTTCTCAAAATTTCAAAAAAAACACTTTGTAAATTTTTTTTCACCCCTTCCCGGAGGTGAATTAAAAAAATACAGTTTGTTTTTAGATTCTTCAAAGTAACTTATTTCAAAAATTCAAGTTTTAACCTCAAATTCGTATTTCACGACCTATTTTCTTGGACTATAAAGAAAGTCTTTTATAGGAGAGAAAAAAATGTTTATAGCCGCAGGAAAGAATGTCGGTATATATAAAAAATTTATTATTTTTTATCATCGGAGGAAATAAAAGCAAGTCTCTCTTGCTGAATGGTAAAGACCTCATGTCTTTTTTGACACTATTTGAAATTGTGAAACTACCAGCCTTAGTCGGTAAAAAAGTGGCTACCCAGGAGCCCTGATTTGACGCCAGCAAATTTCTTTTTATAAGGATATTTAAAAAATCGTGTGCGCAATCATGAATCAAAAAAATAAAGTTTAAAGAAGAGATGTATACAATCTCACTGTAACTTTGCCAAAAAATTATCAAAAATGTCCGTGCTCGTTAGAAGAATTCCAAAGACAAAAGGGTGGTCATTTAGGTGATATTATCTTTACAAAGTGAATTTTCGCCCATTAACTAGGTTGGTTTTAAATAATTTTTAAAATAACTTATGGTTTATTTTCCTATAACTTTTTTAAATGTTAATAACTACATGGCCCATCTTGTACACCTTGAACTTTAATATCATTATTATTTTTATTTCAATCAGTAACCGAATTTTGGCTTAATTACTTGCAAGGTTCACAAAAGATAATTTTTTAATTAAGTTACAGATAAAATAACTAAATTTTAAACGTTAATCTCAATACCACCGATAATTTTATAATAAAAATATAAACACATATTAAAAACCGATTACAATAACCTTATAGTGCAATTAAAATATTAATTTAAAATAGCCTGAGTACTTTAATTTATTACAACTTAAAATATACCTTGAAAATATCAAACTGGATATAAAGTATGACCTTATTAGATTTTATGGCCTGTCACTTCTTATGATATTACATATTACCGAAGAAAATATTGTAGCTAAGAATTTTGGTTCATTTTAGAGCCAGACTGTTGTTCACCCGAGCTTCAACAGTTTTTAGTATTTAAAAAAGTTCCGCGGAGATGAACTTTGGCCAAAATCACCCCAACGATAGGTCCAGGTCAGAAGTACTTCTCGGGAGTTTTCGGGGGCGCTGGTTCGAAATCCGCTGTTGAAACAACCCTACGATCAGCGTGGGTGGCTCTGCGGGGGTGAATTTCGGCCAAAATTGCAAATCTAGAAGAAGCATAATCATTAAAAATATATATATATTTTTAAACACGCAAATCGCTAAGACAATGGCGCTCAAGTTACTTACCGTCGGCTTTTTGGAAAAAAAGGATGTGTTGTAATAAAACCAAAGTATTTTTAATGCTGTTATATTATTATAATAAATAATCCTTTTTGGAATACATCAGTCGAGTTATAAAACATTATTCTTTATTCTTAGATGTAATTCTGAATGTTCAGAACTACTGAAAAGTGTAAAAAGCCAAATGACAGGTTTGGTAATATTTGGTCGAGTTGTCGAATTTTCACATAAAGTTATTTCTGCTTTGGATTGATTTTATGATAATATATTCTTCCTTAACACATTATTTTTTCCTTATTATTATTTTTCACTTGAGCTATCGTCCTCGAAATGTTGTTCTTCATTATCTTCCTTAGTATTGTAGTTGAAGAAGGGGGCCGCTGTTGCATTTGAACAATTTATGCCGAAGCAAACTCTGTATGCGGCTGTGCAGGGAAATCCCTGTGCGACGCATTCGCAAAAATTCTCGCAAGGGCCTTTAAACTCAAGAGATCATTTTCGTTAATTTTTTTGGGGCCGGCATCGTGGGTCTCTGCTTTCGATCGGCATTGTGGATTTCTGCTTTCGATCGGTATCGAAGGTTTCTGGTATCAATCAAAATCCTCGAGCAAGTAACTCAACCAAAAAATGTTTTTAAGTGTTTTACTAAAGTGCTCGGGTATATGACGTTAAATTGGCGATAATATTGTTTTAGCGATTTGGGTATTTAAAAAAACAATTTTTTTTGGGGATCATGCTTCTTCTAGATTCGCAATTTTAGTCAATATTCACCCTTGCACAGCCACCCCCGTCGGTCGTATGGTTGTTCCAACGCCGGATTCCGAATCAGCGTTCCTTTGTACCTTTGACCCGGATTTTCGCGACCTATCGTTAAAGGGTGATTTTGGCCAAAATTCATCCCCGGGGAGCAACCCTTGGGTATGTTAGGGGTGTTTCGAGATTTCGATCGGATGCTTACGACCTATCGTTAAGAGGTGATTTTGAATAATTTTACCCCCGCGGAGCCACCCCAGGGCATTGTAGGGGTGTTTCAAGGTCAGATTCGGAATCAGCGCTCTCGGAAACCCTCAGGGAGTACCTTTGATCCGGATTCTCGCGTCATTTCATGCAGGGGTAATTTCGGCCACCCCCAGGCATCGTATTATGCAATTTCGGGGATGTACTTTATGCACCCGATATGCTTTTTGGGTCGACCGGCTCCTTCTCATATGTATAATGAATTCCTAGTGCTTTTCCAAGTAAGATGTCGAAAACCGCATCCCGATCCGAGTTGTCTGGCCAAATCTATTTATTTTTGTCCTAAATTGCTGTAATTCTCCTGGTCTAATTTAATAGTCTAGGACGAATCGGCGCATGAGTACCTCAATTTTTTTATAAGATCATTTTTAAATAGCCCCACTGATGCCATCTCTCTGGTGCCATATTATTTAAACCAAAATTGTTATTTTTTAACCGGACATTTGTTTAATATTCTTTATTGAAATGCAAATAAAAACGGTCCTATGACTTTTTACGATAAAGTTCATATTTTTGGAGATATGAATTTTTAAATTAATGTTAAAAAAAAGAAGATAATAAAAAAATATTTATTTGTATTCTTTATACAATAGTTAATAATACCCTTAATTGAGGTTTAAAAAAATCATTGTTTATGTCTGTTTTTTAATTGTTTATTACGCGCGCTCACAAGTATGCGTCCCTTAAAAGTATCGTCGTCTCCCTGACTTATACGTTGCATCGGCCTTTCTGTATCCTGAATCATTATTTATCCTTTATCTTAAAAACCATTAACTGGATCAAAATTGATAAAGAGAGATATTTACGAAAACCATAATCAATCAAAAAATTGCTTTACTTTGAAAAAGGAATAGCCTAAAAGGTCCACAACTCGGTCCACAATGACTGTACTGCAATATTTTATTTCATACCAAACCGGAATTCTATTAATTCATACTTAATACTAAATTTTCTGTTTATGAAAGGATTATGCAATATGGATTTTATGTTACGGATTATTTTAACATCGTTATAATTTTATTAATTTTAAATCTAGAAAGTCACTCAATACAAAACAGCTTAAAGAGTAAATGGATACAGTTTATCGTATCCACTGACTTTTTACACTGTTAAAAATCCATTAGATAATAATAAGTTATTTAAAATTTAATAAATACTGGTCAATTAAGACTAGTTATACCTCGAGTTATACGTTGCAAGCCAAGTTCAAAACAGACACAACTATAAATTTTAGTGTCTAATTATATAAGGATACGTTAACTTGGTTTTGAAATTATCTTAAACTATTCAATAACTAAATCTAATTTGGTGTGAAAGCATTTAAGTCTAAAAACTGGTCAAAATACTGAAAAAGGCGTAAACTTGCACAATTTCTCTATTTCTATAAATGCTTTTACGAAATATCCATACAACATGCGCGCTTTAGTATAATTGTCTGCTATAAAAAAGTAACGAAGTGTGAAATCGATAGACATTCTATTTAATATATTCAACCATAACCATATTTAAAAAAATGTCTTTATTGTAATGTTATTAGCTAAACTTATAAGAAGTTTATTTTTTTTTACATTTATATTACAATATTAAGTTACCGTTAAAACGGTAACTTAATATTAAAAAGATGGAGATAATTATATAAATTATATATGCATATTTCGGCTAAGTTTCAATATTACATTTTGGATGAGAAAGAAGCGAGCTAATGTTTATGTCACGTGAGCGGGGAATAAGCAGACAAGCAGAGCTAATTCCGAATATTGAAACACTTTGGATTTTCGTATCAGCTATTATGTGTAATTTTCATTTGTTTATTTATAAAATAAAAAACTAAAGCTTTAAGCTGACTTCTGTGAAGTTTATTATTTATTACCCTTTTTTTGTAAATAAATATAGATATTCACGGTGTAATTATGTTTTCTTGATTTATTACGTTGCATATTAAGTGTTGCATGCAATCGATTTATCTTAAAGCTCCGTCTAAAAGTCTAAATTGAAAATATTAATTTGCTCAAAATGATCCGAAATTAAATAAAGGATTGCGTATTGTTTTTATCATTTTTGTTTTAAATTAAATAAAGAAACGCTTTTTAAGCAAACGAAGCAAAAAGATGTTACATTGGCACTTAGCCTTTATAAAGTAATTTTTACCTACACTTATGTGAACCCTATTAATATAATAAAAATAGATACAGAAATGTATAAAATACTACGAATAATATAAACATTAAAATATTTCATTATTTCAAAAAGACATTTTAAAGAAAAAAATTAATTTGTGAGATTCACCAAGACTCTGCCCCGAACACATTTTACGCTTTTTAGGATGGTTGGTTGGTTAATTTAAGCGGGTTTGATTGCTTGCCCATGTTTTACACTGCAGCTTATTAGTCTACTGTACTCATATTTCTTTGATATATTGAACTTGCAGATCGCCTGCAACAAAAAAGAAAAAAAACCCAAAAAACCCAAAAATCAAAAATACTAATCTACGTTAATAGGGGTCAATAGGGCTGAGCAGGCTCAGCTCGCTATACCCCGGGACCTGCCGAAGTGGTCTCATTTTCTAGAAAATTTCAAGGCAAGTACTCCCAAGAAAAACATATCCAAACATAAATCTGCCACAAAACTATAGAACATCTTTCTTGTTACAAGGTCCTGCAATAGTGCATAAGGCATCCATAGCTTCTAAACCAATTAAGTTAGGGATTTCGTTTAAACGAAGATCTATACTGTTCATATGACTATATTCCAGAAAAATATTGTGCATATACATAACGCTTCGAAAGAGTATGATATCTTTTGCTCAAAAAAATATGCAAAAAATTCCACTGGGTATTTTTCTCATATTTTAGTTTTTTCTGTTCTTTTTTAAAATTTTATTTAATTTCTTTTAGTAGTTGAGAAATAAATTGAAAACAATAAAATATCGTTTTGCACACATGAAAAAAAAATAAAAAAACGGTCTTAAATCTGTTTTGTCCGAGCTTTATTGTGTAAGCTTAATACAAGAAGTTTAAATTAAGTTTTCCTAGTTATAACAGGGTGTCCCATTTTTTTTTAATGAATACTTTTTAAAACCCCTTTTCCTAAGATATTTAAATCACATCACAATTCAGTATCTAATAAAGAATTTAAATAAAAATATTTTCTTTATTGCAAGTGTAATCAAATTCTTAATCCTTATCAAAAAATTTACCAAAAGACAAATATGCCCAATTTATCACTAAAGTATTAAAAGAAATGTAGACAGTCAAAAAATAAAAATATTTATTTAACAAATAATTTCAACAGTAAAATATTTATTCTTAAGATTTTTGAAATGTCTTACATTTCGTTTAAGGAAGTTGTTTATTCTGAAAGGGCCTTTCTATATCTCGAAGCATTGGGGGTGTAATTGTTGCAAATTCGAGTTTGATTAATTCGGACGACTTTGCAGGTCATCTAACCGGTTCCCCTCTTCCAGTCCAACGATTTTGGTAGTGTTATCTAACAAAGCTCTGGCCTGTCGCGAAAAATGGCCAAGAGCTCCATCTTTTCCTAACCACATATTTTGTAGCTGTATGTTTGGTGGTAAATTTAAAGCAACGCTGGATTAAAATGGTTTGAACTACTAAGTAATAAGACAATTGTACCAATTTATCTATGTTTCATGTTAACTTTGCCACTTTAAAATGAAAAATTAAATAGGTAAATTCATTCAGCCAAGAAAACGACATTAATAAATCATAATAAAATAAATTTTTCGGTCCGGAAACTGATAAATTAACACAATTTTAATGACATTTTTATAGTTTTTTGATAACCGTAAAAACCAATAAAAAGTACCACCTTAACAGAAACTATAAAAGTGCAAATTCTGAACAATTAAGTTTAAATTTCTAACAATGGGAAATTACTCTCATATCTCTATTTTTAACTTTTACAGATATTTTACACTATTTTGTTGGTTTATTGTAAATAGACGCCCGTGTTCATTCATCGTGACTCAGATAAAACGACCGTTTTAAGCTGAACATGATGTACTGACCGGAAGTACGTTATTTAATTGTACTTTTTTTTGTATCGTACCTCTAACGTAAAGTCTTTAGGTTTATTATTATAAGTTGAAATTAACCCCACTTCTGTTTTCTGTCTCCCCCTTACAAGTTTAAATAGTCATTAGCAATTTCAGAGATAACTCAAATTTATAATATTGGGCCGTAACAAATGTTTTATTAAAGTTATGAAACACATACCTTGTTTCAGGGCCCGCTCTAGCCTTTCGGTCATCCTGAAAGAAAAAAAAAAGTCGCCTCCAGAAATTTATTTAGAGGTAAAGGAAACGGTGTATTGAAAAAGGTTAAACATTTAATAAGATTTCAAATACAAAATACACACAATTTAAAAACAATGCTTTTTATTTTAAAAACAAAAAATATTTGCTTTGTGCAAATTAACAAAGCACCAAAACTAACCACAATTAATAACTATTATAATTAACATAAAACTTTTTTGCGAACTTTCAACTTATTTAGTCAAGAAGGTAAAGTTTTCTGAACCATTTAAATTGTTTAAAAATTACATAACAAATGGATTTTTGTCACAAAATTATTGGATTATTGCCTTAATTTATTATATTTATATATACATATTATTTTCGAACCTTTAGCTTTACAAAAGAAAGTACATAACAGTGGAAAAAAATTACCTTAACATATCTGCTTCTGGACTAAAATAACAAGTTTTTTCACTAGGAAGATTTTCTTGTTTAAAAAGAAAATGGTAAATGCCTAATGAAGAAAAAATTAAATTACTTGCCGCCCAAGGTGGCTTTATTTATTTATTTACTTGTTACTTGTTTTATATTTTATCGATTTAAATGCCGCCCCAAATTCTGCCGCTCCGGGCAGTTGCCCGGGTTGCCCCCCTCCCTAAAGCGGGCTCTGCCTTGTTTTGTTATTAACTGTTTACCACCAATACCTTCTATCTGCAGAATCCAAAATTCCGTCATTATTCAAATTTAAAGATTTTTTTACCTTAATTGCTACTGGTTATTTTAGATAATCCTGTTTTTGATCTGGTTTTTTAAGTATATAATTATAACATCCGTTATGATAATTTTATTGTAATTTCGTTTGCAAATTTGAATCAATTAGAATTTACATTGGGATAACTGAAAAATTGATTAGAAAAATATTTTTTGCTATGGCAGCAAAATTAAAATTAGACGATATAAGAAGCCAGGGGAAAAAAGAAATTAATTTAATCTCTGTACTGAAGTGTTTCTATAGTCACCAAAATTAAAATTTGTGTTCAAAAAAAGTTATCATAGAATAATTACTGTGTTCCAAAAATGGTTTTTTAAAATTTATCGGGTGACAGATCACCAGATAACTTTTAAAAAACCCTATTGTGAGGTATGTTTAAAAACTTTTGTTTTTTCTTTAGCTTATTTAAACATATTGTTAATGAGTAAGTTTTGGTTAGTGTACTGGTTCAGCTATCTTCTACTTCTTAGCTTCTACCATTCTTTGCCATCAGTTTAGACGTTTGCAGATTTTAACAGTATGTTTGAAGGGACTATAATTTACATTAAACCCTGAATTTAGATATTTGGTGACTAATCAGGTATTTTGGAGAATTTAATTAAATTTACAGATCATAGTTTTAAAATAAGTTAGTTATTAAAAGCACTTTATTTTAAAGTAAAATAAAGTACACCTATAAAAAAAAGGATACCGAAATCCTACTTTTACGATATATTATTCCCATTACACAGGAAACTTTGCATTGCCTAAACAAAATTATTTGCACTATGAATTCTTATACAATTTTTACAGAACAAGTTTGATATATTTAAGTTAAATAGTAAAATAACTTACTAACACTAATGGTATTCATAACGTATAATAAGTATCTAATTAATTTAACAATACTATCAAGAATTTAACATTTAAATATAAGAAATCAATTAAAAATAAACGTATCCGGTTTTCTTGTCTTATGCTTTAATACCAGCAATAGATTAAACCTTCACAAAATTAGGCTGTATTTAACTAAAATTACTTTGACATAACAATAACATATATGTAACAGATTAGAAAAATAAACTGGTAAAAAAGTAAGAATTTACATAATAAATTATATTCACCACAATCTCAATACAATAATTTAAAATAAAATCTTTTAAATGTTTTGGATGTTTTATTTAAGTGGGTCTGTCATTTGTTTTAGAGCTTTTATTTCCAGTTTCCACAGATTCACATAATTCAAAGAGAATAGGTTGGTCCGTTGCACTTTTTTTGAAACATTTGTGAACTGAGACTTTTTTCTAAATCTTTAGGTTCTTTATTATCTTCTTTGGTAGAAGGCATATTTGGAATTGAATCATCAATTATTTGCGCATTCCCTTCTGTCTCACTTTCCATCACTGGTATTAGCAATTTAAATTTCCTCTTGGAGTTATGTGCTTTATTAAGACATTTTTTAATTGTCTTGTTTTTTAATTAACCCTTAGGCCACACGGGGTAACTAGTTACCCCAGACTCAGAAAAAGTAAAATAAAAGGTCTAAAACTTTGAAATTAATACAAGTAACGATATCTGCCGTGGTGGTGCTTTGAGCGTTCGTTTTATCGGCGTGGGGTAACTAGTTTCCCTAGAGATGAGTATTGTGCGATCGAAAGAAAAACAAAAAAACGCGTGTTGGATGATCGTCCTGTAAAATACCGATATGCGATGAAGGTCGGTTTCCTCTATGCATGACATGTGTTGGTCAATAAAAGAAGATTTAAAAATAGATGTTAAAATAACCTAAAAAAATTTTTTTTTCTACTTCTCTATGCGTAAATATGTATTTAGAAGCTAATAAAATACAAAAAGAGCAAATTTCATGAATTGAATATTTTCATTTTTTCCCCCAGTAATATTGCAAAATAAATATGCTTTTTAAATAATCGGCGGATACTGTTATTTTTTATGGTAGTGGTATATGTTGTGCGTACAATCCTTAAATTTTATCTTTAATATTGAAAAATGGCGAAGTTCTGCACTTTTTCCTAAAAAAATGCCATTTTTACTGAATTTTCACTTTTATATCCAGATTTTAGAACGCCATCTATAAATTGATCGATAAAAATCATTGAAAATGTTAAAGACCTCTTTAGTGAATATGACACCATTGGTTAAAACCCATATGTCTTGTACAACTTAGTTATTCACCGTAGGGTAATGAGATACCCCATGACGCCGCTATGTAGCCTGGCTAAGGTGTGGCCGCTAAGGGTTAAAATTGGACCACAGGAAAAATGCCAAGTTGACACTGAATTTCCAAATGATAATTTTCGAGTGTAATTAAACCTTCTTTTATGTGAGTGCAATTAATTGCTGTGCATAATAAGGAACAAATTTTATGCAGAGCTTGTGATAAACCATTTCCCATCGGTTTAAATTCAAACCCCTGGATTTGATTGCCAAATTCATACCTTTCCAGATAACAGCATTGTAGCGTTTAACCTGACCAATTGCCTTCAGGATTATAAAGTGTTGTTCTATTGGTAGCAACTTCACGAAAGTGTTAAGTTGGAAGACATAAAAGTGCTACCTTGGTCAGTAAATATAACAAGGCATTCCAAATACTGAAAATTGTTCAAGATACTTTTTATCAGTATCAGATGTCAGTCCTAGCGTGCAAAGACAAATGGAATCCTAATATTTATCTTCTACAGAAAGCAAGTACTTATACCCTGATGTAGAGGGCAGAGGGCCTTTAAAATCCATATTTAATCTTTTAGATTTTATAACTTTTCTGTTTTCATTTTTCAAACATCTAGGCTTTATTTCAGCGCCTATAAGTAAATTTCTACTTCTTATCCAGTGAAGCATTAGGGTTATACCAGGGTGATATAGATCTTGATGTAAATAAAAAAAAGCGCATTTCCACTGCTACTACTTAAACCACAACAAACGTATCTATTTAAGGATAAAATCATTGTAATTATAACAGGAAAGTTCTTGTCGCCATCTTAATATTTTTTATTTTTTATTTTACTGCTGTGAGATATATTAATCATAAAAAAATGCTTTTCTTTAATCATGATTGATTTTTAAAAATTCTTCTACTATTCATGCTTCCTTTTTTAAATAACTTTTTAGATTTTAGACTATTCTAGAAAAAAATGCAACTGGTCTACCAGACTAGAGATATTTATTGGGAATAATGAAAAAAACATGCTTATTACCCTTTGAAGTTACTGAGACTTAAGAATCTGTAGGTACATAAAGCTTATATAAAGGTTTAAGTCTGGAAGGATCTAGTTTAATAGTGCAGTTTTCAGTTAAGTAGCCTAGTAACTTTACTGATTTTCACAAAAACGTACTTTTTTGTTTATTTATTGTAAGATTATATTTTTTAAATGTGAATTAAAATTTTTCTAGATTTTGATTGTTTATTGATTGTAAGATTATATTTTTTAAATGTTGATTAAAATTTTTCTAGATTTTGATTGTTTAGTTTTTCCACAAACCGTTACAACGTCTAAATATTTACCCGAGACATTTTGATCTAACTTTTCATTAGGTAGTTGTTTTCTGGTTAATGTATATAAAATATATCTTAGACATCATATTCTAACAAAATTTGCTATAGATTTCGTTCTACTAAAAGGGTGATATTTTTGTCCCAAAGAAGTAGATTTCTACTAAATATGGTCATGCTGGGCGCAGTTTTATTGTCACATGTATTCGAAGAAGGGGTGTAGCATTTCGGTACGTTCACATAATTTAATTTTTTTTTATTCATTGTTAAACCAATAACTTTATATAGGGCAAAATTTTTTATTATTGTACCTACTTTTGGTTATATGGTATAGATTGCAGTGTTGAATATAAAGCAGAGTCTTTTTGTCTTAGTTCATCAGTCGTTTGGAGTTTGTCAAGGTATTTTCTGTGTTTATTGAGCATCAAAATAGCTTACCTAAACTATTAATATTGTAGGTAATCGACTGTACCTTTCAAAGGGGCGGTCCTACCAATAGGTATTTATCAGAACAACCTATTTATTGGTTGGGTTGTCCACTGAGGGTTGTAATTTAAATTTTATTGCGGTAAAGAAATCAACGAATTATTTGAAAACGTACCATACCCAATGCTTCAGGGTTTGTCGTTTTCTAACTCTATTATTTCTTTGCAAATACATAGTTTTTTTTGTGGCTATATTGCATAAAAACTGTGAAAGTTACATATACATATAAACTATTTTTGCAGATATATTTTTTTATCATGAACCTAAATGCATCTCTGCAAGTTGGACATTTAATTTGCAAATTTTGGATTAAACTAAACTTTCTTTTGTAAAAGAAATTGCCAAAAGATATGATTACTCAATTCTAATTAGGGCAATACTGTACAACTTTTGAAAATCACACATTTTATTCTAACTGTTCATATTGTTTGTTTAAGGTCACGTCTTTCAAACACTTATTTATAAACGTACTAAACCGTTTTTCTCATATACTGTAATTAATGTACATAAAACCAAGTAAGACCGGTTCCATTTTTTTGATTACTTTATCACAAGTAGGTTTATAGGGACACTGATTCATCGGTTTGTGTCATTAAAGAAAAAATAAAAGATTTTTTATGTTTAAGTACCTATGGAAAGCTAAGTCGCTTGTAATTGATAAGATATAAAAAGATTGAAAATTTCTTTAAATGAATTTATCGATACAAATTAAGAGACAATAATAATTGCATTTATTATCAGTTGGATTTAAAAGCCAAACAAGCTTTAAAAAGGCAAAACATGTTTTATTTTTTGCTAATTAGTACCTTGGTTTTATGTTGTTAAGCTGGCAGTATTTAAATATACTACGCTATATTTAATGTAAATTGAATAAACTACCTCTTATATAAGGTATGTTATGATTTGTTAATATAGGGCCAATTAAACCTTTAGTTAAGTTAAGCTAGGTAAATACATTTTTAAAGTCAGCAACTTTAGGAATCCAGAAGAATAACAAAACTGAATTAAATTTATCCTTACCTTCAACTACTTTAACTTCAATTGTCGTCAAATAAATGAAGGGACAAAGCTGTAAATAAATCTGTACAGTTTTCCCTTGTGGCTCAATTCTTAGGTCTTCGTGGATGATTTCGAGCAAAAAAAAGTTTATCAACATTAACAGGTGGGAAAGGGCTGAAAATGGCCCCTCAAGGCCCAAAAATGGGTTTCCCGCTAATATCTGCCAAAATATGCGAACTGGAAAATTTTTGCCAAGACAAGAAATGAAGATTGCTATGAAATCTACAAAAATGGTTCTATATTTTTTTCGAAAAATTGATAGTTTTAGAGATAACGGGACCCAAAAGTCCCCCATTTTAGCTGCCGCTCTACCGCTAGAATGCCGCTATCTTTACGGATTCATTTATAAGCGGGCAGACGAATTGTTCTATTACTCGGGCAATAATGTACATTTTTTAATAATTTAAAGTTTATCGGAATGTGAAAACACGTACGTGAAAACAATCGATTTTTCGAAAAATATTATAAGAACCATTTTTGTAGATTTCAAGGCAATCTTCATTTTTTGCCTAAACAAAAATTCTTCAATTCGCATATTTTGGAAGATATTAGCGGGAAACCCATTTTTCGGGCCTTGAGGGCCACTTTTAGCCCTTTCCCACCTGTTAATGTAGATAAACTTTTTCCCCCTCGAAAGCATCCGCGAAGACCTAAGAATTGCTTTACAAATGAAAACTGTACAGATTTATTTACAGCTTTGGGTACTTTCAGGTCTTCAGTTACTGGACTATTGGGCACCCAGCTCTATTCAAATATCTTATTAGATAAATCACGAATAAATATTCCATAAAATAGCAGCAAGTCTGGCGTTGCCAGATTATTCCTGCCACACGTTCAAACATAAACCAATTAAAAAAAAAGAAAAAATGTGTATTAAAAAATTAAAGAGTTCATTATATTTATTTAGTCTTTAAATTAACAATAAATCTTATTAGGTGACTGTTAATTAGAAATTTAGAATTAATAATAATAATACATTTTATACTTCTTCAGAAATTAATATTAAAGAAAAAAAATGACATAAGAAAATTCTAAGGTGACTATTAACAAACAAAAATAAAAAAGACCTACGTATTATTTGTAACGCCTTTTTCATAGAGAGAAACGGGTGATAAACTATTTTTGTGCTTGTTAAGTAATAAAACGACCACTTTGTTTTTAGGTTAAAAATGGTGGCTAAGAATGCAAGTTTATAAAATGTACACATAATAATTTTAACAAATGAAGCTAAACAAAGCTTTCAAGCTGCTAAAAGTGTTTAGGAGGAAATGATATCTATGCAAAAAGAACTAGAATAATGACTCCCATAAGCATATGTGTAATAAAAGTGGTACACACATGCAATGCCACTCTCCTAATGACTTTTGAAAAGAATTGGCAATGAAGTGATCTTCAAGTGGCAACATTATTAATGTCATTCTGTTGATTTAGTCGATTTAGTTTTGTATTTGTATTGTATTTTTATTTTGTTGTCGAATTAAATTTTTGCAAATGTTAATAGTTTTTGACTGTCTTCCGTGATATTTTGTGTTTTTGTGCAGTCTTACCAACCTAGATTCGCCAAGTTTGCTAAAATCGTAAAGAAAAATCCCTTTGTGGGTGGCATCACATAAATGTACCATACACACAGTATTACTTTTTTGACATCTGTGTATTTATGTCAGTGGCGCATGTTTTAAACTTGGTCGTTTTTTTAATTTTTTTAGCCTTATTTTGTTTTAATCTACCTTTGACAGGTAACATAATTGTAATAATTGTAAATTGCATAGATAATGCATTTTCTCAATTGTTTTAAATGAGTAAAACACGCAATAAGTATGTCCAGTAAGTATTTTTTATATACTTACTTTCCAAAATCAGTTTCGTACCTTTAAAATAATATACGATAAAATAAATAACTAAATAAATTTATTAAAATTAAGTTTCCATAACAACGAAATTTTTTTGTTTCAGATAATTCTTTCTACGCTATCAACTTTTGCGTCTGTAATGGACAAACCTGGTTGCTAGTTTAAACAGAAAGCCACGGGACTTATTAACACCTCAGGTAAGAAATCGATTTGTATTTTGGAAAAAATGACATCATCAAACGTGTTTATTAAAAAGCTAAATAACTGCTTAGGCAGTGCTAAAATCGTGATGTTTCTGATTACTGATTTTGTTCTAACAATTACATTGATTGTGACTTTCTAATAATAGACGTCTATTTGTTAAATATATTGTCCAAGATAATAAAATTGTAGACATTATTATAGGATAAACGTAAAAGTAAACTTTGGAATGGATTGGTCCGCGGTGAGTTCCCTTTAAACATTTTAATAAACTTATATTCGTTAACTCGTTTTAATAATTGACTAAAATTTTGGGTTGATAAGTCATCGTTGGGTGAGTATCCAACAAAGACATTTCAATAGATGAATCCGCCACAACAATACAGAACATATCTAAAATTTGGTATGATTACCAATCTCTTAGTTAGCGAAAGCAAATTTAAAAAATATCTTGCAGTTAGGAATGTTCTTGTGTTTTTATGCTTTTCAGTTTGTTTTTTAGAGATTTATTTTCGTATTGTTGGGCACCGTGTATAGGCGTATTGTTAAATTCATCGATGAATCGTGCGCACTAATCTCTGTTTCATCAAGCCGTTTTTAAATTATTGATGGAAAAGAGCTAAAGAAAGATGGCCGTTGTTTTAGTAGTATATGGACAAGGATAAAACTAGCGGTAATCTAGTGTGACGTCACGATAGATTTCAGCGCTAAACCATCTGATGAATTTAACAACACGCCTTATTTCAGTTTCAATTAGACAGCAACAACAGAGTTTTTGTTTGTGTACTGACATTTACTTTTATCATTTTATTTGTATGTTTAGCCAAATTTACGCCGGTTATTTCAATTTGTAACAGCGTTCAGCGATCATAAATTATCAACCACTACATATGTTTCTATGTTTTTGTTATGAAATCTTACTTTACAGCGTATTTTGAGAGACACCTGCAAAAGTATCTAAACGGTTTTAAATTGTAAATTCTGTAACAGGAAATTTTTTATATTTAGGAATCTTAAACACTAAGGTAAAGGTTTTCTTTAAAAGTTATTAAACATTACATTTATATATTATAGACCTTGGTAACGTTACAGTTTTAAAATTTCTTTTTCCGCCTCGTACCTAGTTATAATAATTTGTAAATTTTGTTTGATTTAAACATTTACGGAAATATTTTAGATTTTAGTGAAGCAAAATAGAAAAATTAACCATTTTTTTCAAACATACATTAATAGTATATTGTTTTATTAGGAACGAAAGTAAATTTTTATGACTCGGATGTACGAGTAGATGCTAGACTCGCTTATTCTTCCGCCACCTTATAGTCACAAAATGAAGAGTGTCACTTTTTCTCTTAGTAAAATTGTATACCATTTATGCGTGTTTTTTAATACTTTCTAATATTACTTAAATCTTTATGTGTAAATTAAAAACAAGGATATGTACTAAATTTATGATCGTATTTCTTTATACAAATTTTATAAAATTAATTTGAGTCACAGTGTATGTATAAGACGCTGAAACTTCTTTGTTTTAATGCGGTACCTTCCTAAGAATAATTTTAAAAGGATTTCCGCCACAAGATATTATCAAAAAAGGTTTATATTCAAGGGTACAGGTAGAAGACGATTCATTCAATTCTATTTAAAAATTAACATTTGCAGCTATGACCGCATTTATAAGATTAATTTTTAATTTCCTCGAAATATTTTAGACGTGCTTCATTTACGGTATAGTATTTATTAAGTTTCTAGAAATAAAGAATGTTCTAAATAATATATTTTACCGAAATTATTTTAATTCTGAGCTTTAACTTACGCCAATTACTGACAAATGTGTTGTTCTCTAAAAAACTCTAACTTGAAATAAATTCAAGAAATAACAGTCATTTTTTTAAAAATATGTTTGAAACCGTCAAATATTATTTTATGTTACGCTCTTTTCTATAAAAGAAATATTTATACAATTTGTCCAAATTTATTAAGAATAATTATAAAGAGCATATCAAGTAACACATGCCCAATTTCCAAATTTCCAAATAAACCATATTTTATTCATATTAATAATGTTTTGTCAATACATGCTTAAAATTTGGAACAAGAAGTTTTTAACCCTTGCTAATCGATCCTGCATGTCCAAGTTTCGAAATTCAAAAAAAAAAAAAAAGATTGTCAGCTGTTATTAGCTATAATCGTTTAGGATGCCGATCTCACAAAATTTTATAGGACCTTTTTTGTTTCCAATGACTATTGCGTTATCAAATGTAACTTTTGAATATACAGAGTATGTCATATAGACGTTTTATTTTTTATTTATTAATATATTTTTTTAAATTCTAATAAATAAACAAAAGTATTTTTATCAAAAAGTTCTTTCATAACTTTATTTGCAAGTACAATTCTAAAGGTAAGATAAATTAAATCCACTTGAATAAGTTTCGAAGTCTATAAAAAATGGCTTACTGCCGATTCCTACCATCCAGTCAGATAACTAGTAAATGCTGAATAGGCTGCCAAGCAAACTGGGGGTGCAGAAAATTTACTATTAAATGTAACATCTTTGGAAAAGAGTGGGCAAGAATAAATTCCGAAAATGCAAGCGATCTTAAAATATCTTAGGAAGACATAAATAAAGCAGGAACTAGAACTAACCATGAAATAGACATTACTTTTAATGTCCAATAGTTTTTAAGCAATTGTATTAAATTTTTATTTCTTTTTATGTAATCCTTACGATAAAACCATTTATAGATTTAACAAGAAACTAAAAGCTTTCATGATACATTATTAAACTACGTTTTATTAATAAAATAACGTTATGAAACATTTATTTTTGGATAATAATACTCTTTGTTTTTAAAATATAAACATTATCCAATATTTAAAAAAAAATCGGCAAAAATTGATTAAAAATTTTTTAAAAAATTCCTCAGTCAGATTTTAATGAAAATACTTTTAGTTAGGCTCATTTTTAAGACTTTGACGTCAGCTTTCTTTTTTGCTGAGTAATGCCTATACCTATCGAGCTTTAGAAAAGAATTTTGGATAAAACTATAAAAAAATGCGATATTTAAATTACTTTAATTGGTGTTTGGCATTTATTTTGCAATTTAAAAAAATATATATGTTTAGAAAGGTATCACTTTGATAGAAAAATTCATTTTTTACGAAAAAAGGTCTTCACAATTTTTGCTAATAATGACGAATTTACCCTGTTTTCAAAAGAGCCCAAATTTAATAGCATTTTGCAGTTTTTTTTCATATTTGGTTATAATTATAAAATTTCTCTCTCACATTTGTTTTTTATTTCTAGTAATAGTCAATAGCTTATAGTTGATGAGGAACCATATTGTTTGCCCTAATACAGTCCAGAAAGAATGAACTAAAAAACGTTAAACATTATGAAATTCATATGTATTTTATTTTGTACTAAGCTAGATACTTATGATCTTTATCCTCCGATTACTTATGCTAATTTAAAATGAGTTGATAGTCTAGTCTCATAAAAAAAAACAAGTAAGATGAAAATGTCCCCAGGTAGCAAAACCACATAACAGGGTGGATCTGAAGTCACTTTCCGATTTTTTATATATAGGCAAATGGTGAACTGAAAAGGGTGCTTATAACCGATTTAGAAGCAAAATGCCTTTTATATTACGTAAATATAAAAACTCAATCTCTTTTTAGAAATTATCGCAAAACCAATTATTATCAAGTAATGTCCAATGCTATCTGCGTCATAATAATATTCTTTAAATTATAAATATGCATATCTTAAAGTCAAAAAATAAATAACTGGGTCAGACTTACGAATGATTGATCATATCAATCTTGTCCTTGTTTAGAATGTTTGCTTTTAAATATAGAATGTACTAAATTTATAAATATTTGTATCAATTTCAATTTGTATTAATGCAGCTAAAAATCATTTATTTTTATTACGTACACTTTTTCAAATATTTAAAGTTATACAGTAATTAATAAATTATCTGAGAACAAAGCTTTACAGAGCAAAAGTACGAAAATAATTTTGTAAATTATATTTAGGAGTTATTTTCACTATCATTTTACATATTAGAAAACGATCCTAATTTAGAAACACGAATTTCCTAAAGGCTTTTACAGTTTTCCCTTCATATGTAAGAATATTATTTAGATATTTTTTTCTAAAAAAAATATTTAAATATCGTAAAAATACCTAAATATACCGTTTTAAACAATTACATATATCTAAGTAAGTGTTTTGAAAAGTTGTGTTTATGTGTGTTTATTGCGAAGTGTTTCGTTTGGTTTTTATTTATGTTCCTTTAGTAGAACAGAAAAGGATTTTATAAATTCTGGTAAGTCAAATTAAACCCCGGAGACAAAGGGATTGTAGAAACACAGCATGCTTTCCAAACTACGTTAAAAAAAAAGTTGGACGCAGCTACTCAAACTTTATAGTAATTTTAAATTTGTTTTAAATACCTTTTAAATTATTCTTAGGTTGTCACTCTTGGGGAAACCTCGTCAGACATTATATTATTACACACACCAAATATTGCATCTGTCATGCGCAAGTGAGTCAATGATCGCAGGCTATCTGCAAGTTTGCAATTTAAAACATATTACTGTAAACACAATCTTCAGGGTAAAGAATAATGAATAGTATAATGAAAACAATAACATATACATTGACTGGCTAGTTCTGGTTAAAATAAAATTAGAAATCCCCAATGATCCCGAAAATATCGGTAAAAACTCGAAATTATGCGTTTTGTTCTTATTTTTCTGGCCTTATAATAAATAAAAACTTATAACATGTTCCTTTGGGTTTTTTTAATTCAAAACTGAAATATTTATGTATTACATACACTTTTTTATTAATGCGAAATAGATAAAGAGCTTAGCTATTTTATAAAAGAACTTTATTATATTATTGCTAACGACTTTGATATATTTTAATTTTATTAAAACAGCAATTAAATATATAATCTGAGAACAAGGCCTTACACTGTTTGTTAAAAAATTTAAATTGTCATTAAAACAAAATAAATTAATAATAGGGGACCATCCAGAAAAACTTGGAAACATTTTTTTGGATTTAAACGAACTGAATACTTGAATAGGCACTTTGCACAATAAAATATTCATAGCTTAACATTTACCAGTTACCAGTGTTGAAAAAAAATGAAGCTCGTCACTGAGTACTTTACGACGATCCTTTGACGGTTACACTTAACTTATTTTGCTTCAGTAGTGAGCTAAAATATAATATCTTAGATCTGTTTTAAAGAGGGTAATAAATACATTTCACATAAAAAGTTATTTTCCCATTAAACTTACTCATAACCATAACTTATTATGGAAAATCACTTTACCTATTACCAATGTTGTACATTTATATTTATGAATCCAAAAGATTTTTAAAAAAGGTATAAAACATTTATATGCATTAGAAGTTACTATACAGGGGGTCGGCATTTGAGTAGACATACGTAAATCTGAGATAGGTGGGGCCGTCTGCTATGCGGTCCACCCAGATATTTTGACCTAAGCCCTAGATTTTTTTTGGATTTGTTTAATTTTTCCCAAAATTTTCATATTCAGATTTTAAACTAAAATAATTAAAAAAAATCATGAAACTGACAGCATTTTTATTTTATTATAATCTAAACTAATACTAGAATCTTACAAATTTAATAATTGGGGCCCATGACAGCTACAAAGAAAAATACGGGCCCTCAAACCACAAAAAAAGTAAAAATTATTTCAAGTCAATTTTGCATTGCATTAAAAAAAACTAGAAATGATCGAGTATTTCTAATTAGTCAAAAACATCAAATTTCAATTCATGCCCTTTTGAACGATATGCAATAACTACAGTTTGCTTAAAAACAGCAAGAGTTGTTTGTCAACTTTATCAAGGTGAACATTTTTTACAAAATATACTTTTGATAAAGTTGACAAATAACTCTTGCTGTATTTAAGCAAATTGTGGTTATTGCACATCGTTCGAAAGGGCATTAATTGAAGATGTTTTCAACTTATTAGAAATACTCGATCATTTTTAGGTTTTTTTTAAGCAATGCAAAGTTACCTCTTTTTGTAGTTTAAGGGCCCGTATTTTTCTTTGTAGCTGTCTTGGGCCTAAATTATTAAATTTGTATTATTCTAGTATTAGTCTAGATTAAAATAAAATAAAAATATTTTCAGTGACATGATTTTTTAAAAAGATATTTCAGTTTAAAATTCAATAATTGAAAATTTTGAAAAAAAATTTAGAAAATTCTAAAAAAAAATATCTGGGTGGACCGCTTAGCAGACGGCCCCACCTATCTCAGATTTAACACCCTGTATACTTTGATATATTGTTCCAATAATAAAGTTAAATTTACATAATGTTACATTTAATGTCAATAAATTTCGTAAATATCACGCACCTATTCTGTTTGGAAAAAATGCCTACTTTTGCAGACAAAGAAATTTATGAATTAAAATATCATAGTGCTTTAAACTAGAGATCAGAGTTAATATTAAAACCTATTTCTCTAGCATTAAAAAATTACTGTATATATGTTAAATGGTAGTAGTTCAAGGTAAAATAATCTTTATTAAATAATTTACAGAATATAAATTGGAGAACGAAGATCTTAATTGTCCTTACGAAATAGCAAACATCCTGTAATTTATGAACTAGAAAAAATTATATTTTATACTTATGCGTATAAAGTTTTGTGTTCAATGTTTTAATAATTAAGATGCTAGTTTTTATATAAGATGCAATAAACTGGTTTATAGCTATTTAAGAAACAACGCTATTAATAAGGGCAATTGGTGATCGAGGCTATTTTTAGGGTTATGATTAGTAACGTACCAGCACACCATTTCAAAAATTTGGAATTTCCTAAATACACTTCTACACACATTTTCTCGTAGTACTTGTATTAGTAGAAATGGCGTTATCAGACGTTTTCTTGCTATTTTTGATCTTCTATTGGCAATGAAGTGTCGTAAATCAGGCGTAAAAAAGCATGTCAAGAGAAGACAACTGTTTTTTGGGTTGTTAGACCGTCGTCGGTGAGTTGGTCTTCTTGACATACTACTGTCCAGTGGTGCGCAAGTAATCAACCGAGAAGCTTACCTTCTGAAGATGCCAACCACCGTGTTGGCGAAACGTCAAGAAGACCAACTCACCGACGACGGTCTAACAACCCAAAAAACAGTAGTCTATCTGATGATGGCCGCGAAAGCCTTATACAGTTTATGTCAAGAGAATTTTATGGTGTAAAAAATGGCTGAAGAAAAGAATGCATTTTCTCCATCTTTTTTATTCTATCATGATAATATTTACTTTTCTCCTACCGAATGGACGGATCGCATTTATAAATAGCAATAAACTCTTTTAAAAATTCGCGAGACATGTTTATCACAATGCTGCAATTAATAAATATAGCGCAGGCCGCAAAGGATTATCAAATATTTTTGTAATTCTAAATTCGACGGCCTGCACATTTCAATAAAACTGCGGCCTTCTGACACACACCGGAAATCCCTAAGGCCAGGCCTGCGCAGTTTTTCCTGTGGGATTTTTCGGAATGTGTTTGTGTGGGTATCTTTAAGGTACCCGAAGACCAACCGATATTTTTGCGGCGATCATTTTATTATTAATTTTGGCAATGATATTTTTTTTTCAATTTTTTGCGGGATGTGTTTCGGTTTTAGACAATGTATGTCAATATTTATATTGAAATGACAGGGTTGTTAAATTAAAAGTTCCAGTGGTGCCTCTCGGACTTTCAAAATTTTTTATCTAAAAAGTGAGTTATGGGATCCACACTAATTACATATCAGATGCTATTGACCTCAAGCGGAACACTTTGGTAAAAAAAAATTCTTATTTTGGAATTTGCGCAAAAACGCTGATTTTTTGTTGTAATTTCGCAAAATTATATACCTTTTTCTAGAAACTACAGCAGGTTGAATTTTTTTTACTCAAAAATTTTCTTATGCAAATATATCAATTGCCACTAGTTTCAATAAAAATGCAGATAATTTTGCGATTGAAAATTCGCTTTGAAAACTTTTTTAATTTTCTTTCGGAACGTTGCAAAAAAATCATCTTTTTTCTCAAATTCCAAAATTAAAATTTTCTTTACCAAAGTGTTTTCCTTAAGACCAATAGCATCTGGTATATATTTGATATGGGTCCCATTTTTTGGATAAATATATTTAAATAGTAGAGCCGCCACTGCAAAGTTAAAATTTAAAAAATATTTTATGTTTATGTAGTTGTCTATTTTAAAATCGTTTATTATTAGAAAATATTGCATTAGTTAGGGCTATTAATGGATAATTTTGTATACGTTAATAAAACCCAGAAATTAACGATAGCGATTTAAATATATACTATAACTACCTATTTTATTAATTAAATGGCAAAAGAGTTCTTCAAAACAAGACACAAATATTAAGTCTGATATTCTCTCTCTGATAATTTTTTTTAGCATAAGAACATGACAAAAGAATAAGAATATAGACAAAAAAATATTTTCTTTACTTTTTCCTTTTTTACTTGTCTCTTAAAAGGGGTATGAATAACTATTTTGTAATACCTTTAAATAATATTATATTTTTAAATATATATATATATATATATATATATTATATATATATATATATATATATATATATATATATATATATATATATATATATATAATATATAATATTATTATTTTATTATTAATATTTAAATAATTTATATATTAATTATTATATATTATATATATATATATATATATATATATATATTTATATATATATATATATATAAAAAAAAAAAAAAAACTTAACGCATTGTTCAAGGAATTAATTATATAAGCATAATTACGAGATTCTGATTTAAGCCAAAACAATGTTAAAATATCCTATACTAACAAATTTTATTTTTTTCTTTGGTTAAGTATTGGGAATGTCCGTGGTTAAAAAATCGCATTGTCTAAAGCTGCCATTAAAAATAGTATTCACTTGCTAACTAAAAAATAAAGAAAAAGGTTAAAGCACCTAAATACACGGCACTCACGCTACCCTCTCTTAAGCGTCATTCAAGTCTTAGTTAGTTGTCATAATGATAAAAAAAATACTAAGAAGAATAACGCATTTTTTAATCAATCTTGTTTAAAAACCTTCAACATAAATAAAATTATAATAATAATAATAGTGGTATAAAAATTTAAATCATAATTATTATTTTGCATCAGGCAGCCTTTAAACCTATTACATTCCGTTTTATCCATTACACTTACAAATTGAGAACTAACAAAATGTTTATATTAGTGGTTTATATGTTTTGAAATCTTCTGCAGTTTTAAAGCGGTAAAGAATATTAGAGCCGGTTATGGGAAAGGGACTATTATTTACGAATTTAAAATATCAACACCCTATTTACCCTTAAAATTCTAAACTAAAATATTTTAAAAAAATATTTGATGTACTCCAGAAATAGAACTACTATATTATTTAATTAACAGGCAAAAAACATGTAATTTAAATTTAAAATCAATTGTTTCGCCACAAAAAGCTAATGACAATAGCTGTAAGAAGATTGATGCCAAACAAGCCTTTTATGATGATATTTTGAAACAATTTAAAAAAAGTCTTTGTTTGGTACAATGGTATTATAATAATATATTGTGGGCTGAAGGTGATGAGAAATGACTCATTGTATATTAATTGAATATATTTTACCAGATTAGCTAATTTATTATATTTTAGCATCATATTTGCTTGGTGTTATTGTAAAATCAGTGAGGCCTTAACGAAACCCCCATTAATTACTTAAAATGTAAAGATTTCGTATTTTAAATAGGCAGATCGTGAAAAGAAACCCATAAGAGTTGTATTGAAAAGTTGGAAGCTTAAACAGGCTAACGTTAGTTGACCTGTGGCTAAGATACTAAACTTAGTTTAGTCATTCCTGATACAAAAAAAATCTGTGGAAGATTTTAAAATATTTTTTTGATTATTTTAATTCAAGGATTAACACATTTATTGAAAATATTACAAAGCAAAAAACAAACCATGTACAGGAAATAACCACAACTAATCAAAGTATTTTTATAAAGATTATACGTAAAAAATAATTTATGTTTAAACAGTTTTTTGTGATTTGTTACAAAAATATAATTTTGCCCCATAAGAAGAAATCTGCTGGCGCCAAACCGGGACTTCTGGGTGGCCACGGAATGTCGCCTCTCTTTCCAAGATCAGCTTTCCCGGAAATATTTCTTTAACTACCGACAAGAACTCGTTAGAAGTGTAGCAAGTGGCTGCGTCTTGCTGCAACCATGTATTCCAATTGTAGCCCCCAAATTCATGTAGCTGTGCTAGAAACTCACGTAACATTCTTACATACTCAGTAGTAGAGTAGACAGTGACCGTATACGGTTACGAAAATCTTCGAAAAATAAGACCCAATGATTCCTCTACCTAAAATTGCTGCCCACTCAGTTAATTAGGGCGAATAAAGAGGCTTTTTATGTTTAGCTTTGGGATTTTCGCTGCTTAATATATGGAGTTTTGGTTATTAACGTAGCCGTTTAGATGGAAATGGACTTGTTTAAGTAAAAAATGTTAAGCAAAAAGCGAGTTGCGGCCCTGTAAACCGATCCTTAGTTATTTTTGGTAGTAAATTTCCGGTAAACGAGCTAGCGAATAGACCATTTTCCGCACCCCGCGTCGCGTCGCTTGGGTTTGGAATTCGAATTTAAATATAAACTAATTAATGGCTTACACCGTAGTTAAAAATGGTAACCTGGCATAAATGGTATACAAACATAAAAAACTAAAATCACTATACTTTAATAAAGAAGTGATTTACCTTATAGGCGCCCTTACTTATTTTAGGGAATTGCACTAAAAGTTGTTTTCGGAAAAAGCTTAAATCATGGCTGAATTCAATTTTGCCTACAGAATTATTTTTTTCTGTTATTTTCTGCTCTCTAAGCATTTTTACTTAAATTTTTATCTTCTCTATAAAAAATGTAATTAACAGTTTAGCTGATAAAAGTACTTACCTTTTCCTTATAAACAAATTTTACTAATTGGTTTACCTAGTGCAAGAACAATTTATGCAGAGATTTTTTCTTTTAGCCCATATATCAGCTGCTACTCTCCTGTTTCTTTTCTCTAGATATTTTATAAGTTGATTGATTGATTGTTCCGTTTTTTGGCTTTGATTTCTTCCAGGAAATCGTTTGCCAGCTCCCCTTTTCCAGAAACGCGTTGTGGGCAACGTGAGCTTTCCCAGGCTGAATCGATTTATCACAACACTTAAATTTTTCTAAAATATTTTATTATCTGTGCAAGGCACAAAAAATGGAAGTCCGACCAGGAAACTGCTACTGGTATCACGCATAACCGCTTTCTGTCAGTACTGCTCCTTCCTGCTGAGCGCGCAACCATCTTCCGCCATTAGGAAAATTCCTCGTGCGTGGGGCTCTCAGAAAGAAACAGGTATAGGAATCTTCGTTCACAGCGCTTAGCCCCAGAAGGAGGACGTTTGGCTTGAGTTTCTCCTTGATCCTCGATGGTAAAAGCTGTTGATACAGCGCCTTCAGCCGCCTTCCCGGAAAAAACTATGTAGTTTTCTTATCGCGAGCACTTCACTGATCGGAGGTCAAACAGGAACTGTGATATATATATTTTTTTTATAAGTTTAATTTACAGAATCTCAGGTATATCAGGTTTTTTATTTTTAAAGGCATTTTGTAATCTAAAGTCAAAAAAAAATTGATTCTCTAATATTTTCTTTCTAAAAGCCCATAATAATAAAATAATAATTGTCTGGTTTATTACTTTACAACAGCTGCATAAACTGTCTTCCATTGTACGGCCTCCATGTTGCTCAAAGTGACGCGATGTATTTCTAACGTAAATAAACGTGTAGGAAATTAAGAGCCGACTTTAACTTACATGTTTTCAATCTAAAAAATATAAACAGTATGTCGGTCTTACTGTTGTACACATATATTTTATAACATAATTATAATAATGTATATTATTATTATTTATTAAAAAATATTTTACAGATATATGGTATACACCCATGCCTAACCGCTCCAAGCGCCAATTTTTCGTCATGGTCTGCCCATGTCTTTGAATACGTAATTAAAATACTTGGTATATATGGAAAGTGGTATATGCGAGTGGACGTCCTTCAGCGACTTAAGTCTTATTCAGCCTCCATTCATAAATATACATTTTTCGTTATCTGACACGTCATTGGATATTTTGCAACGGTTTTACTGGTCGCCACCGCCATGAGAGACTGTGTTCCTTATTCTATATTGAAAAATGTGTTTAATTTATAATGGAAATACCATTGTTGTAATACCACGGTATTTAAGTCCATAAATAAATTAGAGCTTAATGTCTAATAAGACAACAAAACAATCCATTATGTATGATTGTTTGCATACCTATATACAGGGTAAAAAATAAACAAGAGAATTTTTTAAATATTAAATAATTTATTTAAGTAAAACCATTACCTTTTGTTTTAAATATACGGTTTATTCTTCTATGATTAAAATCGCTGATCCTCTGTTCCGTTCTCCCAGGACTTCCAGTTCTTTTTGGCATTCCCATGTCAGCTTGGACGTTACCTTGGGGTTTACTAGTGCCCCCAGTGACGCTTGGCTGTCTGTTGTTATGCAGATCCGCTTGTTTTTATAAGCCCTCCTGTTATTTTCTATTGAACAGTGCAGTAAAGCATATATTTCCGTTTGAAATACAGAACTGTGTGTTCCTAGTGAAATGGAGAATTGTGAATTCCTTATTTCACTGTACACGCCCGCTCCAGTTCCTGCTCGGTTTTGGAACCATCCGTATACCAGATAATGTCTCCAACCGTGCCGGGGAGATCGGGTTGCTGCCACTCACTTTGTTCTGAAATTTTTACCTCAATGTTTTTGTTAAATAGGTATTGGGGAATCATTTGGTCTGTTCTCTCGTCCAGGATGTTGCCGCCAACCTGACTTTTTTTGTTGTTGTGTCCCAAACTAGCGTAGACATCAGTTACCATTACTATGAGGTTCAGTGGTGGAAGGTCTAAGAGACACTCCATGGCTGCTGTTGGGGTTGTTTTAATTACTCCTGTTATAGCTAAACAAGCAAGTCTTTGTATACCCATACACTGTACTTTAATAGGAACACGAAAGTGGAGTATAAATAAATTAAACGAAGTTGTTCAGTATCCCACCAGACAAGAGGATTTTGTAAATACAGCAGTATTTTTAAGTTGCCCTTCCCCTGGCGTATACCAAAACTATACTAATAAAGACTGTTATGTCGTAATACTTTAAACCAATTAACAGAAACCACAATATAATAAAGGTAACTACAGGTAAATTAGAAAAAATACAGTTTCGTTATTTTTTTATTTTCATAAAGTCATAAAAAGTTTAAAGTCTATAAATCCTGATAATAAATAGTGTGGTTTAATTTAGGGATTTCCAGAATTTATAACATACAAATAAATTAAAAGTGCACACGAACTAAAACATACGTCATTATTTTCAATATCAGAAATATAAGATATTGCATTGTCTAACGCTACTAATAAAAATATTAATTAAATCTAAAAGTACGATATGTCATACCAAACAAATTTAAATTTATTGTCGGAAAACCCTAAGTCCTTTTTAATATTCATGTCGCTTTCTGTCAAATTTGCATTTTTATATCTATGTATTTGTTCTTGTACAGATTACAGAAAGAGCTTAACTATTACTAAAGTGTTAGAATCGTGTACATTTTATACATATCTTTAACAAGCTCCAACTTTATGAGTATGCTCAGCGCAAGCGCGGCCGCCATGGTAAAAAGGCGGAAATATGAAAGTTTCGGGCACATTTCCCATAGCTTGCTTTTACTTCCCACCAATCCGCTGCAGGAACGGGATCGCGCGTTCACCATAATGTTTAAAGCCGTTTTTCACACTTTTTGCCAAATGTATATGGAAATCAAAGGTATACAAGTTGTACAATAAAATATTAAGTTGTATAAAATATCACTGTAAACTATTTAAAAAACAATTTTGAAAAACAACATATCGGACAGCGTCCGCCTTTAGCCCGTTTAAACAACATGTCTTAAATAAGAGGAGTTTTCCCACTTTAAAAAGGACCAAGTTATGAATTTTCCAAAAAGCTGTCAATGAGGATTAGCAAAAAACAATTTAGTTTCTTTTTCGATCTTTTACAAAGGTCCTGTTTACCGTATCGCGAATAAATTACAATTAAATTAAAATTTTTTACTGCAAAAGAATAAATGGCCATTTTTACAGTTTTTTTATATTAAGAACATCGAAAAGGTAACTTTTGCAAGAATTTTGGTTTTTTAAGTTTAATGCACCGTTTTTTTTTAAAGATGGTACTCGTGGTTTGCTGTAAAGTTTTATTTACAAAAACAACTTCTGTTGTTTTGTAAAGTTTGCAGCCATTACAACTTTTATTAATTTACCAAGTAATTGAATTGTAAACGACCAAAACTATTTGACCTTTCGCCTTCAAGAGATAGTTTTGAGACAACAATAAATGAATATTTAAATAAAAACGATATTGCTACGTTTTATATCTGCTTAGAACTGGTTTATCTAAAAACCTATTTTTAAAAAATGTGGTACCTCTTCCTCTTATGTAAGTTTATATTTTTTTTTAAAATTCCTCATCTGATCTTAACCTAAGGTGACCAGATTTTTAGATGGGCAAAGCGGAACAACTCTGAAGGAGGGGGATCAACAAAAATTTTCATACAAAATAAAAATAATATCTTAATATTTTTTTTTTATTTTTAACATAAGTACAATTTATAACTATAAAAAAATGTATAATATTTTAATCCTTGACATATTTTTTATTTAAGTAAATTTGTTTCAGTAGATTGTTGATTTTCATTAATTTACAAATTTGTAAATTTAATCTTACAAGAAATTGTAGTACAGAATTGTCTTTGACTTAATTCTAAAAGTCGGGCCTTTTGAAAAACGTTGCGGGGCGCGGGACAAAATGTGAAAAATCGGGACTGTCCCGCCAAAAGCGGGATGTCTGGTCACCTTATTTTAACCGCACCGTTTTTCTGTTTTTTTTTTCATCTTGGAACAGTTCACTTTCTACAAAGGTTTCAACCACAACTTAAAAAACCTTTTCAAAAGGCGGCACTAAGAAAAGTTGTATCTTGTTTTCTATTAAGTGATCAGCGTTCAAAACAAATAAATAATGAACTAGTATATACGTCGAGGTTTATTTATTACTCAGTAATATTTTATTTATATATTTGCATTAACAGTTAAATTTATCTAAGAATAAAGTAGAATTTGCATACATAATAATAAGATATGTATGTACCAAGTAATAACGCGAGTATTTACATATTACGACAATACACCTACTAACCTTTAATTTGAAAGTGATTTTTTTTAATACCGTATAGCAATACACATTACGCGCAGTATATAAAAGCGTTTTTACGAGTGGGGTCTAAATATTAACCAAAATTTGGCTGTAACTTTTTATTTAACAGCAGTAGGTATATAATTTTTCACATTCGTTCTTTAAATAATTACCCTCTAAATATATGCACTTTTGCTATCCTTGTGACAGTTTCAGAATACCACTTCGATATAATATTTATGGTTGGTTATCAAGGTCTTGGTTGTAACAGTTTTCCGAAGAAGAAATTTTAAGAAAGTTTGTATAGTTTTTACGTTTGGTCAAAGTGGAGAGCTAGAACTTAAAAACTATGGGTTTCCGAAAAAAACTAACTTTGGACTTGTAATCAGCTCGCGAATATATCAAAGTATATTAAAATAGACGATAGGCCTGGTAAATAAAAAGTTACCGTGCTGTCTCCATAGGGGAAATATACATCACCTTTGCTCTTGTTAGGTGGCAAAGCTTCATCGGGCAAATACGCCCCTTTATGGTTTTGACCAATCGGTGTTATTAAGGGATCTTCTTCGGTAAATGAGTGTGGTATATCACCCTCACTACGCCTCCGAGTGCTTCGTACCGCACCGGCTAGCCCATTATGCGGGAACAGGACTCTGTTGTCTTTAAACAGATGAAGCTCTAGAGCCTCGTCACGAATCATGCCTGGGTCGGCGTTACCAGGCGTGGTTGTAAAATCTGACCCTTTATCCCTTGAACAGTTAATTCTTTGCAGTTGCACGATGTTCGTGCCCTCATCGGAGGTGTCCGTATCATTGTCCTGTTTTTTTCAATATCTCCGGAACCCAGTGTCAACTTCGGTTCCAGGTAGTCTTAATTCCTTTCTGGTTCTTCCTCCTACCTTCCTGTAAACTTTCAATCCGATTCACGACCGGCACTTAGTGCACACCGTCGACGACTCACTCTTTCGACGCCGCTTCCTCCAAAACCAAATTTCGTCCGCGGTTCGGCCGGGTTTTGATATCTTCCTTAACCTTCAGAGCCAGAGCCTCGGTAGGCCACAGAGGCGGCACCTAGTGCAGCACCTTCGATGCGGCTTTTTATCAACGGCTCTCCCAGCAACTCTCGGAGAAAACCATTCTTGGTTTTTCCAACAGCACTTCTACACCACGGCCCGAACACACTCACGAAATCTCCCGGTTCCACAAGCACGGTTTTACTATTTTCTACGACGTCGTCTTCATGGGTTTTCTTCTTCTATACCGCGACCGCGATAGGCGCCAGACAACCTTACCGAAGGCGACGGCTTCCTATCCCGAAAATCGTAATACTCCAACCGGGATTTCTATCGGAAACAAAGTGCCGGACAACAATAGTGCAATGCGATGGCTCCCTTGCTCCAACCTCAAAAAGAACCCATTAATCCTGGGGAAATATGGCGCCAAATATCCTGAAGAGTCAAGGCGTCGACTCTTCCCTATTTCATAAACTGCAAGAAAATCCAATCCTTGGGAAACCGGGGCCGAATGTCCTATAGAATCAAGTGGTCGGTTTACCCTGTTTCGAAACCTGTAATAAAAATCCAGATGCTTTTTTCGATTTTCCAATCTGCAAGCGCTACTCTCCCAATATCCCAAAGTTCCCAAAATCAAATAAAATAAAACAAAACAACTTCTTTACTTTCAAACAGGGCCAGGGGCCCGAATCCACGGCTATTCGCGTTCTACCCGATAACTACCATACGGGAACTATAAATTCGGCCGACATTGCCGAATCTTCACCTGGGAGAGCCGTACTACCAAAGATGTCGGCTGGTCTCCCGGTAACCAGTCTGGATGTGACTCGTTGTAGCTCTAACATCGACTGACTGAAATCGCGAATTGGGTCGGTATTTATAGATCCCGTAGTAGCCTGAAGAAAAAAGTTTATATTGCATTTTATTACTTCATAACTAAGTAAGTTTTACTGTTTTACTGACTGGGTTTAACCTAAATAAATTCAAGAATGAATACAAACTAATCGGCCCATTTATATACTTCTAGAAATAAACAAAAACGCTCTTTTTTCTGTAATAGGCTGAAAGTGGATATCAAACCGGTGCGCGTGGCAGGTGAACGCTGCCGTGATCCCTGCTGCGGTTAATCAAATTTTTGTCTTAGTCTTTTCAGCGCGAAAAAGGATATTTGTTGTTATTGCAGCTACCTCATTGTAAGGTGGCTCGAGCTGCCGCGCGGCCTTCAATTTAGTAAAAATAAAAACATAAGTGTTTGCCGGAACAGCAAAGCAAGATTGACTCGCCCGACAGCCTCGCCAAATGGATACGCAGCTTTATAATTTAACAAAAATAAATACAAGCAATGAAAAACCGGAAAGAAATAATGGTTACCAACTTTTGCAATCCCCTGTATAGCGTATATATTAACAAATAAAAATTAATTAAAAATGAAACCTTACTAATCAACATTTATATTCAAAACTAAATAATAAAATATTAATGTTTCATATCTATTTTTAATTTATAAAGGTTTATCGTTTATATTATTGTTACAAAAAAAGAGTAAGAAATAAGTTTAACTGTAATGAAGCTACGCAGATTTTGTTTTTATTATGTTTTTCGTTTAAATCTGTTAATTAATATATGAAGAAATTGATGTATCTACCGATGGTAAAGGAAACATAAAGATCATAGTTATTTCCGTTTTAAATAAAGGTTCTTAAGCCTAATGTAGAGACATATCTATAACTTTTAGAATAAATATTGCAACACGTTTTATGTCTTCGCAGAATACCTAGTCATATAGTCCGCAATTGTCAAGGTTTTCAAGTATATCGCTTAAGAATAGGTAACTTAATGTGTTCAGAGTTCATAAAATTATGTTTATTATGTTGTCTAACAAGAGGCATTAAAATTTTAAACAGTTTTAATGAACGCTGATATAACAATTAAATTAAAATAAACTGAAAATGCTGCAGGACCCAATAGAACTGTATTTTTTATCGAAATATTTTAGACATAAGTTATAATGCCTTAATAATATAAAACGTAGTTGAATAATAAATAGCATAAATATATTATTACCTAGGGTGTCACAATATTGGTTATTAAAAAAACATTTCAAATATACTAGGAATTATGTCTTATGAGAAAGAATTTATATGTACATAAAGCGCGAAAATTTAGGCTTGAACTAAAATAATACATATATACCTATTTTAAAAATAAAATAGAATACTATAAAAGCATCAAGTAGTCTAGAAAACAAAATTATGGGGACGGCTTGAAAAAATGACACTGGCTTTTTTTCACAAAATATGAAAATACAAAAAAATGAAAAAACTAATATACCAAAACTAATCTTTTTTGTGAAACACGGACAATACTTTACCTATACTATACGTCTTTACGATTGGCGCCACCCTTTACGGCATTTTTTAAAGGTATTTTTAATTTTTTTAATTAGTATTTATAAAATGTTTATAAGCTATGTTAAGCTGTCTATTGGAACCGGAAAGCTGCGAATTGCGAAAAAAGTGAATTTAGACGAATGCTATTTGCACGAAGACATGCGAACGGCCATTGTCCATTAATAATTTTTGCGAAATTCAACTCATACGCGTGTGTTGGAATTGTTCGTGTGTTGACGTACAAACACAGACGTTCATGGCTTCGCAACTTTTCGCGGCTTTCCGGTCTCGATGGACGACTAACCTTAAGGCCTTGTTTCTTAAATTGCTTTACGGTAAGGACCAAGAAAAATCAAATATAAAACGAATAAAGTGACAAAGGAATTAAGGTTTTATTCGCATTTTCAATTTGATAACTGAAGAAATGAATACCACCTTTAAAACTTTTACCGCCCTAATAACTAAAAAAATTAAGATCTAAACTAGGTCCAGGTGCCACAGAAATTTAAACGTTTAGTAAAACAACTTTTTTTTCGTGGCATTAGTGTAATTTTTACAAAGTGCATTACCAAGTAAAGATTTTTATTACAAGAAAGAAGTTAAACAGGTAGAAATTTTCGCGTAAGGACGAACAAATTCCATTTTTTCCGAAACGAGAAATATTCAAGGTTCGGTTAATAAAAAATAAAGAAAAAACGATTTTACGGCCCTTTGTTGTGTACAATTAAAACTTCGCTGACCTATTCTTACAGTTATTAGGTTATTAGTTTAAACCCCCTAAACTCACCATACTACTTAAAGCAAAAATATTTATCTCGAGAGGATCCCAGAGTTTATAGAAGAAAATGCTTAGAATTACTTTATTCTGTTTATGAGAAAAGACGGAATCAGTTTTAGTAAAAGTTTAGTCCCTTATGTTTTTAGTAAAAGTAAAACATTTCTGGATGTTCTTAAGATTGCTGAGCGAGAGGTCAGCCAGGATATTTACTAAAGAACCAAATGATTCCTATAGGTTATTTTTTTTACCTCACAATCCTATTAGAACTGTTAAAATTGTTGTACGTTTGTCAAAACAATTCTTTTTTAAGTGGGTAAAAAATTAAAACCTATATTAGGTATGATATTCGTAATAAAAGTCTCATTCCTTTTAACTTAACGAACCGCCATGTTGTCCATTCAAAAAATTAAATTTAAAATTAATTCAATGTGTCAAAAAGGTTTTAACTTGAAACGGTAAAATTGTATTTTTCACTAGTTACTCCGGCTAAACTTAGTGATTTGAACGTATTTTCTGTCCTAAATTAAAAAAATATATATTTATTTGACGAAGTAAAAGAATACTGATTATGTTTAAATTATCATACCTTTCAAATTTTTACTTTGATATAGTTAAAAACAAAAAAACTATAAGGCACTCGAAAGGTGACGAAAAATGCATGCAGAGATTTTCAGTACGATAAAAGGAGATGTCAATTTAATAGGCCAAGGCTTGAGCGAAGAAGAGACAAACGAAAAACGGGCTAGGGCCAATTCCCCTTCTATCGGTCCAACAAGAAAAGGGGAATACCGCGGGCAGGGCATTCGGTCGATTCGGCGAACGGCAATCGGCACTCGGCAGTATCAGCCCATGATACTATTACTCGAAAAGGATAAACACACAAAGCGCTAGATAAGGCTATTCTCGAGCGCGTAAACTGGATGACAAGCTTCACCGAAAGCAGGTGTTTTATACAAATGTTATTTATTCCGTGGTTTTACTATAATTCCAAGATTTCTATTTAGAGTAGAGGATAAGTAATGCAAAATACAATAAACGTTAAAAAAAGGCTTTAAAACACTCTTTCCCAACCGACAAGCAGAATTTTTGTCATCGAGTGACGTCATGCGCAACGTCGTACGAAATTAAATCGCCAAGTGGGTTTATCTTCTAGTAATAGTATCATGGTATCAGCCGGACCCCGGACGCATAAACGTAAACTGCAGACGCACAAGGGATAGCCAAACAATTCACAAATGATCGGCTAGGATCGGCCTAGTTACACGCGTTAGGCGCGTAAACTGGAGACATAGTGGGATCTTACACGTCTGCAATATGCATTAGGTGTTTAGTATATAACAAAAGTGATTATAAACAATGGAAAATATAGTGCCAGAATGTTATGAATATAATTTTATAAACCAAAGCAGTTTAAGAACCAAACAACATTCTAAAGAAGAAGTAGAGGTTCGTATAATATTATATTTGCGGAAATTAGTGATAACGGTAAACAGAGATGGGGAGGTTGACGAGAATTTAAACCAGGACATCTGGTAATAAGTATTCTTCTGTCCAAAACCAGCAAGAGACGCTTGATAATGATGTTGCCATTGAATTAGACGATAAGGAAAATATTGACATAGAAGCAATAAAAAACTAAATGGACGGCACATTCGAATTTAGTTATGTCAAAGCTTAAAAGTGATCCTGAATCTTTTGGACCCGCTATAATGAAATATTTGGGCAACTGTACCAAGCAAGCCAAATCAAATCAATCATTGATATCAGGCTTGCATTGTACTTTTAAGTATACAGGAATTTGGTCTAAAAATAAGTGTTAAGACGTAAGGTTACATTGACAGGTAGAAGAGCATCGTTAACTGGGCGAAAACCTGGAAAATCTAACAGAAAATAGCAAAAAAAAGCATCACACAAATTGGCACTGTGTGTAAAGAGTAACTTTGGACTGGGTGACAATAAATTCAGGAAATAGTGATTTTTTGGTAATGTTAATTTGTCATTATGTTAATTTACATAAGAGCAAATAAAAAAGTTAGTTGTATACTGGGTCTTATTTACATTTCTATAAAAAGCATAAACTGTCTGTTCTTAACAAGTTGACCAACCTTAGTAAACTGCAGACGTATAGGGACAATCTACGTCTCCACTTTACTGCTATTTTTACTGGTCGGGTAGATCTTTAAAAACCGAAACGTTCAGCTATTCCTTATGCGTCTGCACTATACGTATATGCCGGACGTTAAAGGAGTGATTGTCAATCGCATTTTTTGAAAAATTTTTGCGGTATTTTCGTTTTTATGCGGTCATAATAATCTCTGTGGTATTTAATACAACAGTAATTAAAAGGTTGTTGAATTTTTATCAGACTTAAGCCTAGAAATAGAATAAAAACTGCTATTCTAAAAAAATAAACCCATAAACATTCCTAAAAATTTTTGAAATTATTAGTTATCCCAATAATAAAATAATAAACTTAAAAGCATTCTCTTTTTAATAAATGCTCGAAGACATTGCCCTGCTGAGCTTCGCATAACCCGAGCTGATTATAAAACTCCGTCCTAACATTCGACAATACCTCTGGTGTAATGGAGTTAGTCATGGCGAATATTTTTGCCCTTAACTAAATTTACGGAAATCATTTGGCTAGTTAATTAGCCCCACAAAAAAGTCAAGTCTATCACTTTAAGTGATTCAGCAAATAGCTGGACGCTTCTACTGCATCTTCCTGCATGCCTCAGCCAACAATATGCTAATTGCCGTCGTCCGTCGTCGTATTGGAAGTGAAACAGGGGAAATTGTTGTCGTTATCTTTAGAATCCGAGGCAACACCATATGTATCCCAATCTATTGCATTAAAGTGCCTATAAAATGACCGCATATTTTTTACGCTAAGATGTTTGCCTTGATTATTATTATAGTGTTTGGTGAAAGGAATTTTTTAAAAATTTCATTTACCCAGATTATTTAAGGTTAACGTAATTTTTTGAGTTAAAATCTAAGTTAAAAAAAGTACAGTAGTTTTATGCAAATTTCATTTCGATATAGGTAAAAGTAAAAAAATACAAGCGCATCACTCGTGAAAGAATACACCGTATGTAAAACATGATATCTATTCAGGTTAAAAAACCTTTATTCTTCCTATACTTTTGCTAGCAGAACCAACAATTTAAAATTACTATTATACAAAAGTAATAAAAGTGCCCAAAGAAATAGTTGCATATTTTTCACACTAGAATGATTGACTTGATTATTATTATAGTGTCTGCCGGAACGAAAAGTATTTTTTGATAATTACGTCTACCTAAATTATTTGAAAATATAGCGCGGAACCGATACCCACCGCATAAAAATTAAAACGTTTGGAATTTATTAAAAAAGTATTATTTATTGCATAATACAGATATTCTTTGCAAGAGTGCAACGATTCTCATACATGAGCACGTTAAATGTTTATAAAAATCTGAATGCATTTTAAAAGGAAAAGTATAAAAATAATAACCATAAATTTTAAATGTAATATGTAATTTGACTTAGTGGCGTAGCGTGAGTCAAAGAACGGTGGGGGGGAGGGTGAAACTTTTTGGGGCGGCCTAACTTTTTCTAGTGTAGTATAAAAAAATATTTTTTACAGGTATCAAGACAGATACATTAAAAATGCGAATTATTTAAAAATCCTATCATACAACGCTATTAATCAAAACCACAAAATTTGATGTCTCTACTTTAATTTGTTCAAAAGTTATAAATTTTTAAAATATTTTAACTTCTTTTTAGTCGGAAACGTTTTATTTTCCAGATATTCATCATTAAACTTGAAAATGAAACTAACCTCATTTTTACTATATTTCCTCTTCTTATTGTACATAATTCTTTATTTTTAACACCAAAGTGGCACATAATTTTTATAAACACCCTTTAAAACCCCTTTTTTCCATAAAATTGCAAAGCTTTACTTTCAGATGCCGCGGCCAAGTTTGAATTAAAATTCCTACGTGTATACATAGTTGCAGCGTTTAAAAGTAAAGCTTTGTTATGAAATGGAAAAAAGGCGTAAAATAAATATAAAAACAAGTTTTTAAAAGAAGTTAATCAAGTGTTGTGTGCCAATTTAGTGTACAAATTAAGAATGTTGTGAAAAAGAAGTCCTATTGACCCCTATGAACTTGTTGGCTCAGTTCGTTTTACCCCGGAACCTGGACCAAAGTGGTCCCATTCTTTTCAAAAAAATTGTAAGGCGAGAAAACATACTGAAACACGGATCTGCCACAACACTATAGAACATATTTGCAATCAGGGTATATATTATTATCAAAAATTAAATATCAAAAATTAAGAAAAATCTTTCATTAGTCAACAACACGGTAGATGTTTTATAAATAAATAGACTTTAAACTCTTATAATTTATTAAACAACAAAGAGTGCTGTGTACGTAAGGCATGGTGTGTAAGCCACAATTTTTGGTATCTTATAAAGACTGAAAAGAGATGTCTCTAACAGCTTATGTTTGAAATTAGGTACGTTTATTTTATTAACAAAACCTTTGGGCAATGATTTTAGGTTATAAATATATTAAAGCAATTTTTATTAAATAGTAATAGGATGGAGATATAATTTTTCTTTAAAACACAAGCCGAGAAAAAGTCTTGTTTATGACAAATGTAATATTTAATATTATAGAGCAAAACAGAAAACCCATACGTGTTTCTTTATATTTAATTTCAGATCGTTTGAAACAACTTTCGGCTCCATATTTTTGGATGGAGTTTTAAGATGAATCGGTGAAATGTCAAATGTCAGTTAAATATGCGCCATAATACATGTCGAAAAGATCACATAGTCACGAGCCATGTCAATTGACAGAAAAGAAAACACTAATAATTTCGGAGAAAGCAAATTAAAACTTTTGCATTGTATTTTTAAAATAAATAAATGATACTTATGTCTGATACGAAAATTCAAAGTGTTGCAATATATCGAGTGGTTCTGCTTGCTTCAAGACCACGTGACAAAATCTACTCGCTTGTATGTAATATTGGAACTTAGTATAAGAGGCATTGACTAACACTTTTTTTAATGTAATATTGTTCAAGTTATGTTAGATATACTAAAAATGTTCTCAAAAATCGAGAAAGTAAAAAAATTTCTTTAGTAATTAGGATCTTTAAAGTCTAAGCACAAAAGAAATAACTATTTTTCTGCTGTATTAAAAATATAATATTATCATATAATTACAACGCTACTGCAACAATTTAAAAATATACTTTTAATATATACTTATGACCTACACCAAACCATTAAAAATAAAATCTATAATTTCATACATATTTATTTTTACATGTGAGATTTTCACTACAAAATAATTTGTTGACTTGTTTACGTTTTTCCAATTACCATTTCCGTATGAAAAATAAAACGTGACTAAAACCATATAATTTATTAGTAAATAAAAAAGAAAGGACGTTCTTTGTAATAATGTCACGCCATTTAAAATCAATGTAATAGTGGTACATGATTTTATTATATTGTGCTGAACATTTTCAAAAGCTACATTTTAAAATTTAGAAATGTTTGCATTAAAAAGTGTGTCTTTTTAATGCAACAATAATAACGTGACAACAGTTCAAAGGGAATATCACTTATCCTTAACAACTGGTAGCATCTATAGACACTACTAAATTATTATTTAGATTAAGAAAGTTTAGTGACCGGAAAAGCTTAAAATAAAGAAAACGACTGTAGCACGAAATAAAAACGAAGAGTTGGATAATTATTAGACTTTTTCTACTGGACTAGCACTAACTACTTTAATAATTTTAGAAAATCCTGAATTGGATGCGTCTAAAATTAATAAAACAGATTATAAATTTATTCAACTTTAAAATTTTATAAATTGCATCCTTAAAAATTTATGTCTGTCCAGAATCTTTCTAAACAAAACATGCAGAACCGACCTGAGTATGCACTGGAAATAGCTAGGCTTATAAGACAGGATCCAGAGTTTTTAAATAAAATTCTATTTACCACGAGTCTTCCTTCACTTGTCAGGAATGTTTAATCGCAAGAATACATTAACAAACATTATTGGACTAAAGAAAACCCTTACCAAATTTTGCAACATAACAATTTTATTGTTTCCATGGCTTTCTTGATACTAATATGATTTTCTTTTCCATTTATTTTTAATTTAAGCTAAAATATCTCAAAAACTGTTCAATCAAATATAATTAATGTATATATATTTGAAATCTTTCTTGTAGCCTTTCTTTTGTTGTAGCCATAATATACAGGCTGTTCCATTTAAAAAGTATTAGTTGCCTTTATTTTTCCATTTTTTAATGCGATATTTTTTACTGATAATTTCAAAAGACAATATTGAAAAAACCTACAATTTTTATATAAAACCATTTTTTTCTATCTTTAAAAATAAAAGCTCCAGATGCCACGTAAATATAATCAACCAAATATAATCAAAGTACATATTCAAATTACTTATTCTGTAAATAAATATTATATGTGTACTGATAATACATTTATTTACATAATATAAGTATAGGTTCAAAAGAAAACAAATATTTAGAACAAGTTGTTCTGCACTAAGTGTCTATGTTCAAATTGAGGAACCTCGTATAAGACAGTTAAATCATTTCTCTTCTGATCTGCAGCTGAGCTTTCGAAAATATAAATGAAACATACATCGCCATTGGCATGACTACACGACGCTGACTTAGGTACTCCTTCATAAATATTCGCCCATCAGCTAATGTCCATTCTTGCCTTTGCGTTGAAAACAGTGAAAAATCAGGGCTTTTTATAAGCAGTAAAAATACAACAATTAAAATTATTTAAATATTTATATACGAAATAGTTTTTATTTAGTTTTACAAAATAAGTGTGTAAATTTTAAAAACTTGTATTTATTAATCTTAGTTTAGCACAAAAACTTAAGAGTTCATTCGCGCCGCGAAAATTGGATCCAATTCGGGGTTTGGGCATAATGTTTTTCTCAAAAACGGTATACGTTATCGATAATTTTCAAAAACTATATGAAAGCCAACACTTAAATCTAGGCTTCTGCTGTAATAGTTTTTAAATTTGGATTTATTTTTAAATATTTCCTTGAGTCCACCCTAAAATTGGTTATGTTTAGATACTATTTTCTCTTAACTTGACTTATATTTCAAAAATCCGTTACAGCAGAGGTATAGATTATTTCCTTACCTTTAAAATGGTGTATAATTTATGTCATTTAAGTAAAAAATAGTTACCGAAAAACGTTATCTCCTGTAGGCTTGCAATCGGAAACAACATCGCATCGATACACCGAATTTGGAAGAACCTAAATAAAATATAATATTTTTAATGCGGCTATACGATAATTGTGGTAGTGGGAGTTTGTTAGTCTCCGCCCACCGTCTTCGCGTCCTTTCGCCCGACCCCTAAGGTGTAGCGTAAATGAACTCTTAAAGAAAAAATGAACGTCCAAGTTCAACACTAAACATTGTGCAAGTACAGCCAAAGTGTTAAAGTAAGCAATTTGACAAACATATTTTATGTATGAGGAAAATTTATAGATTTGTGAATGTAGGGAGATCTCTTTTCTGTGTCATCTGTTTATTATTTGGGGGTGAATTTAAGTTGATTTAAAACGGTATCAATCTAAAGCATCAAATAGTGCCAAGCATAAAGACAATTTACTTGGATTTAAACTTCTGGAAAAATACATATTTCGTCATGTATTATCAAGGCTAATGCTAAAACAATTCGTAAGCATAATGAAATGTTTTTTTTTATATATGTAGTGTCAAAAGTTAGTGATATTTAAACTTTAATAAAAAAGTGACTAAAAAGTTTATTGTTGACAGAAACAGGAGAATGGACCTTCATGTTAAAAAAATAGACTGGGAATATATTTGCCTATATTATAATCTCGATAATAATGAATTTTTGCCTAAAATAAAAAATGGTACATGTACCTACTTAAATTGTATGTATGATGTATTTTATATGGTTTCTTACGTATGTTCAGCCCTCCCTAATAGACAAATCACGAGCCGCCACTGGTCAGTACCATACTTTACCCAGTTATTTTTACTGCAATAATGGCCGGTTATAAACTTAATCAAGTTGAAATTTTATTCTTAAATCAAGCCGAGAAATATTTCGTTAAGTTGGTGACCTAGTTTAAAGGTATTTAAACATTTTGCAAATATACATTTTCACAATATATCCTTTTATTAAGCGACAAATCATTATTTTAAGCTATACATAGTGTTAGAAAAATGCACGGTCAAATTTCAGATGCTGATTCCTCATTGTAAAATATTTAAAAGTTTTTATAATTATGGTCCCGAAATGCAAAGTTTCTATGATACAGGGCGTTAAACTTTTTTAAGAAATATTTTTTTGTGATTATCTTGAACACCCAGTAGTCAATTTTCTTGAAATTCGTCAAAGTTATTTTTATTAATAAGGACCTAATTTAGGCCTAATTAAATTAAAATTATTAGGTCCAGTGGCGCCTCAGGGTATATCTTATCGAAAATAATTTTGAAAAAATGTACGCCACTGACTTTTTTGCAATTTTTATATATTTTTTAGATTAAGCACCTGAAAATAAAACTTTAATGTTTATTAATATTTTTTTGCTTTGTTTTCTAGAAAAGCAGATTAAATCCTAAATGTGTAAAATATCGTGACTCTTCAACACATTTTATTAAATATAAAAATGATTAAACCAGTTTATTAGTGCTAGAATTAATTAATTTTTGATAAATTACACAATACCTATTAAGTAAGTCAAAAATTTATTCAAAGTTTGTCTGTTGATAGATTTATTCTCTATCATATTCATATTCATTTAAATTGCAAAAAAACAGACTACACACATTAGTTTCCGTTTATTAAATAAAAAAGTAGTATTGTACCAACGTAAATTACGCCAATATTTCAAATAAATAACCTTGGATGGATACGACAGTTTTGCAAATAATGGCAAACGTTGGTTATAGGAAGTACTTTTAAACCAATAAATTCCTAATAAAAATTATGGTAACCACTCACCAAACCCATTGTTGACTGACTAACTCTCATTTCAAGCATTCTTTGGTTGCCCGTTGCACACACCCAGACAATCTTTATGGCGTTTCTATAATAGTGGTTTAATTTCTACAGTAACGTATATGACGTAGTTTTGCAATGAGTAAGACAAAACTGTCTGAGGAGAAAATAAACCATTTATTCAATTAAATTCTAATTTTAAAACATGTTTTTTTGTCTGTAAACTAAATAAAAATTTTAAAAACCACTGTTTTATTCGCTTAAGGTCCCCGCAATTTTCTAAAGGAAAATGGGTTTTGGCTAATTGTTTTTAAATTTTGCATAGTTTCAACACGCTGATTAAAAGTCTCCACGGGCACAAAACCCGAAAACTCCTCCAACACCTTCCTCTCCTAAAATCACTCTCAAAAGTCAGTGGGGATGATTTTGTCTGATAGTTTGATCAATTGCTCTGCGGAATTGTTTGATAGTGCTGTCGAATTATAGCTACTTAAATAGTTACAAAGCTACTGCCTAACACCCCCTGTAGTTGGTGATATTAAAGTCTGGAGTTGGGGAAGGAGGTAATGGGGGGGAGTTATATACCCCGTAAGAAATCCAGATACAAGTATGTCAGACTGTGTCTCTGTAACAATTTAAGTGGCTACAATTCGACGTGTTTGTGGCCGGGGAGACTTTTGATCAACGTGTTAAGAACTATCACTATGCAAAGTTTGAAAACAATTGGCCGAAACCATTGTCTATAAGAAAATTGCGGGGTCCTTTGTCCTATTAAATAATTATTTACGATATAAGTGCTAAAAGTGAGGCGGAGTGTTCCATGCCTTCAACAAAATAATATCACTTTTAACACGTATATCATACATTATTTTTTCCACAAACTCCATTAAAAGTCCAAATTAATTATTTTTTTATCGTCGACATTACTATTATTTTTAAAATTTAATTTTATCTAATTTATCTATGAAATAAATTGCTAAGTTAAAAAAATCGAATTTGTAAATTTGTCTTTGTTGACAAGTAACGTCAAATAATCGCGAATTCTTGTTCGATAGAAAGTGATCAAGAAAAGAATTTCTCCCGGAAATTGAAGAAGCTGCCAATAAAGCTACTTTTGAATTATTGCCTCGTAAGTCAAAGCAACAAAACGAATTTACATACGATCGGATTATTTTGATCTAAGTATTACGTTTCTGTAATTTCTTATCTGTGTTAAAAGTAAATCACTTTTAGCACTAGTGCTAAAAGTAATTACTTTAAACACCAGTGTCATAAAATGACATTTTAGACACTGACAGCATGCATTAAAAATCAAACTTTTACTGACGTTTGTAAAAAAAAGTATTAATTTTATGTTTCAAACATATTTTTCTATTAAGTTGATCGCTTTTTAGATAAGCACCAGAGCTTGTTATGTGCCCCCAATCGGGCTTAATAACTTGTTACAAGGTGTAAGAAAATAATTTACAAATTTTAGTAAATCTTTCCGACGTATTGTAAAACGTTGAGCTTGGAGTTCTCTTACTAGAGTATATTCTACACCTGAATATTTCTAATATAATTCTTAAATTGCTAATAAGATAAATAATTTACCATACTCTAAAATATAACAGTTGACTATCTGTTCTATTAAAAACCCTCTAAAACGATAATTTTATCAAGGTCTTACCGTAATCAAATTGAATATGCCAGAAATAAAATACGTTTAAAATTCTTTTTCCGCTTTGGTATTTTTTTATTAAACAGGAATTACTGGTTAGTTGTTAGTGTTTAAATAAAACATTTTTACTTCTAAGTTTGCCATACATATCTAATGATAATGATAAAAATATTTTTTAAATGTTTTTTTAATAATTTTAAATTTGCTTAATATTTACTTTTTTTGATTGACTTTTTTTATCTTTTTTTTTCAAATGTTTCAAAAGGCCTCTGGTAACCGATTGTGTATTAAGACTATTCTTTTAAATATGTGTGTAGTTTTAAACTTTTAAAGAAATATTGTAGGAACAACTAGGCATTTGCCAGTGCAGTTTGATGGGGACACTATAACCAGTGTATATTAGTGCCTTTCTTTTTGAATAATATATATATATATATATATATATATATATATATATATATATATATATATATATATATATATATATATATATATATATATATATATATATATATATATATATATATATATATATATATATATATGTATATTAAACAGCGATGTGGACTAAAAACACAAACTTACTAACAGGACTACTGACCGGACCTAATTAGAATGAATAAGAATGAATGGAAAGAATGATTAGTATGAATGAGAGTGCGAATGATGAGTCAAACACTGAACAAATGTGAATAAATGTGAAGTACCGACAACAAAACAGACCGAGCTTGGTTTATTGCTACGATGTACCTGGCACAATGCTACAAAGTACCTGATGTAAAACAAGCTGGGTTTTTGGGTACTTTTCCCAGCAACTCTTTTTAAATACAATATGTTAAATAGAACTCAATTAATAGAACCAGAACCAATGCCTAATAACATTTGTGAGATCGCTGATCGGAAAATGCTATCCATCCCGAAACCAATACTTCCCCACTACCTAGGGTTTCCACCAGCCCCAACCCTCACCCGGTTGCCCATTCTCAAAGCCTGCGAAGGCACTCGAGACTGTAACCTATAAATATTGTATATACTTGTGTTTATGTCTTGTAAATATATTGTATATACACATGTTAGTAGTCTTAGGAAGTATTGTAAATATGTACATAATTAATAAAGCTATTTGTAAGTAAAGTAAGTAAGTTTTGGAAAGTATGTATTCTTGGTCTCCGACAGTCCGTGCTTTTACTTGTAAGACAAGAAAGGGCATTGGGAATCACCCTGCAATAATAAAAAACTTACAAACTTCCTAAAGGCGCGCACCTCAACAAATTAACAAACTATACGTAACTAAATATTTTAAGATACTCTTTCATTATAAAACATCAAAAAAAAAGGTGATATTGCAAAAGAAAAATTATATCAGCCAAAATTATGCCCAAATTGCATTAAAAATAATTTTATATAAAAAAATTAGTCTACATTAGTAATATGCAGATAAATATTATTCCTAACCTTTAAGAAAAAAATAAAAGTATGTTATTTTAAATAAATATTTAAATTTTAAAATAAAATACCAACAAAAGGTTAATTGAAGCGCAAAATAAATATTATGATGTAACCATACGGATATGATGGGTGACTCTTGTTGGTTAAAAGAGTTTTTTATGATATGTATCATATTACAAACAAAAATATCATGGTGCATACACATTATTTTTAAAAGAGGAAAAAATGTAAAATATATAGGTTTTTAAAGTTTATAACAGTTTTAAGACTAAATATTTTTATAGTGAAAGTTTTGCATAACCCTTCGCAGCATATTGACAGGTATTGCTGCAGTCTAGTCTCATATATGTTGTTTAAGGGCTAGGATTGTCTTGGGTGGATTAGTTTCAAAGAGTTTTTATTTTACATACCCATATAAAAAGGATTCGCAAACTGTTAGGTCGGGAGACCGAGGAGGCCAACTAATACACCGAGGATAATCCCAGCCCTTAAACAACGGATTCGCGACAAGATTGCAGCACTAATTGCCGACATGCTGCGAAGAGTTATGCAAAACTTTTAGGTTTGACTCCAACAATACATAAATATTAACAAAGGACATTTGGCAGATGCGGTATTCAATATAAATATATATATATATATATATATATATATATATATATATATATATATATATATATATATATATATATATATATATATATATATTATATATATATATATATATATATATATATATATATATATATATATATATATATATATATATATATATATATACTGTAAATTATGTGGTAACTATCTCACTTCCTATTAACGTATTTTTAATAACTTAAACATTTAAAAAATAATTCTTTAACAAATAAATTATTTACGAAATTTTCCCCTTTCATTGGCAAACTCTGTACTTTCAGTTTTACCCTCGTAACGTACGGGGCGGATGAGTCACAAGAAAGGTGTTCTTCAGTTTTAATTTAATGCAAAATAATCCAGTTTAACTATAAATTATTATATCCAGCATAAAAATCCACAAAATAAGACGGATATCCAGGAAAACACACAAAACCAGATTAAAAACGTCGAATCACAATTGATGTGTTTTGTTAAGTTTGCAGAAACGTTACCACTATTTTTAAATATAGTGGGTACCCTGTGGGAATATAAACACTTATTTTGAAAATTACTGAATAAGAACAATTGAAGTGATTATGATATTTATACATGTCTTCTAATACCCCGCTGCAAGAATGTAAAGCTCAGAATGTTAAGGATTATTTGTTTGGTTCTAAGAATTAAATTTTATGTTATATTTAAACTATATATATTATATATATATATATATATATATATATATATATATATATATATATATATATATATATATATATATATATATATTTATATATATATATATATATATAATGTTTATATAATCCATACTAATTGGTACAATATTAGTAGTATACCCCCAGCACCCTTTAAAATGTAAATAAAAGACCCTATTATTCCTAGCAAGTTTCAATTAGTATTTGCGATTTGCTTTTAAATATCTATTTTAGAGTAACACCTTTTTTTATATCTTAGCACGTATTCCTTTTCTGGTTAACTTACAGGTTATTGCTTTTTGTAGATTTTGCCACAATAGTATAGTAAGTTAAATGCTAAATATTTATAAATAATTAACTTTTATGGGAATACTTAAAAGCTAAATGTCTACGACTTCATTAAGACATGGACATCCGGTGATATTTTGTATAAATAATTGGTATTGCAATTTATAATTCCAAGAAAACTATCTAGATCTGTCACTATTTTTGATACATACAAGTGCAATTAGACGTGATTGATAAAATACCGTTAATTAATAATATAGTGCTGTAAAGAGTGTTGTGTAATTTTCATATTTAAAATTTTTAGCTAATATACCTACATAAATTACTCAGATGTATAATAAATAACCGACCATAAATTATTATTAAATTAAATCATGTTGCCAAACTACTATTATTTTTAAAAGAAATATTAAGGTTTTTTTATTATAGATTATTGTTAGCTTATTTTTAAAATTTTAAAATAAATGTATATTCTTTTTATGTACAAAAATTAAATAAAACAAAGTACGGGTAAGAGCAATAAATAAATCAAAAAAATAAAATAAAATAAAATAAAAAAACCAATCGCACGCCACACTTTACTTCTGCCTTTGGACAACCCGGAAACGCAGTTGCAATAGTAAACTTATTCACTCAATAACCATACCACTAACCATCCATATAACTACACAGGTTCACAAAAAAATAAGTGGTGTGTGCTGGGTGTCGGACTAAGATTTTCTAGAGTATTTTTTTGCTGAACAAGAATCTGAAGTCAAAATTGGGGGTCAAACAGCAAACAATTGAGAGAAACCTCAAAAACCGATACGGTACGTTTACCGGCAGAAACCTGCTACAACAGTATGTTTAAACTAAAAGGATATAAACTATAAAGGGTAAAAAAAAAATAATTAGTTTTTGAGATTTTGACATTTTAAATTAAAAAAAAAAAAATGGTAATATCTGAAATTACGCCATTCCTGGATTTTTTGCTGTTTGACCTCTAATTTAGATTCGTGTTCAGTAGAAAAAAATACGCCAGAAAGTCTTAATTCGACAACCAGCACACACAACTTTTTAATGGACTTGTGTTATAATTAAAAACCTAACCTTACTATCTTCAATTTTGTAGGAAAATGCTTGTAAGGCATGGGACGGGGCAAAGGCAAGAGATTGCCATTATTTATGAACAGGTAATTTTTAATCAAAGTCCTATACATCTATTTGGTTTACAAAAATGTTCTTAGTAAAATGGAATAAGTAAATAATACAAACCTGTCGTAAAAGGGTTAGGGTAATGCATCATAATCGTTCTGGATATGGAATTTCGTAGCAACTTTTCGTTTTTTAAAACTTAGTAAATCAGGCATTGTATTAAAAGGTTTTTTTTTATATTAATCTGTAAACAAATTATTAAAAATAATGGGCTAAAACTTATAGATGTCTATCCAGAAAAAAATATATAAATTATTAAGAATAAAATAAAATTATTTTTAAAACTACAACAAGCTAAACTGCAATTCGCTTCTTCTCAATTAAAAAGAGATATGAGATGTTCCGGGGTATAAAATGACATAGCTGCATTTTTATAAAAATATTAAGCATTTTTTATCATCTTTTTAAGACACTATTTTTATCTATCTTTGAACGCAGTTATGGTCTTTAGAAGTGTTATTATAAAAAAGTATATTTGTGTTTAAATTTTGGTATAATTTTTGAAATCTGTTTTCCTCAACACCTTAACAATGAGTCTTGTTTTAAAATTTACTTCATATTTTTAGTTTACCTTCATTTTTCGCATCTCCTTTTCACCTTCTTTTCTTAATTACCAGTGACCATAACCATTGATAATTTTTCATTTATATTGATAATGATAAGTCAAGGAACACATAATCTTGCAAAACATAAGATGATCGATTAAATAATTATTTTTTAAGTAAATCCATTTATACCTATTAGTTCCAGTATAAAAAAACACACCTTGCCAACTAATATCGATAAAAAATATTGAACAACAATATTGTTAATTTAATGAAGCTTGGCATTTTTTTTAATTAATAATTATGCAAAACTCTTCTTTTTGGCAAATTAATATTTTACCTTTTGTACCAAAAATAAAAACTTTTACAAATTATATGTGGGCCACCATTTTGAAATATGACTGGACTAGTGGAAGTCTGATAACATCCCAAAAGTATATATACTGTGTTACTTCAAATCTAGATGTACTTAACACTAAGAAAAAAAATATATGTGTTCAAAATGCCCTCCAGCTACTACTTTCAGGACATAATATTAGAAATTAATTAATTAAATTTTAATGTAAATACTTAGCTTTTAAGTAAGCCGAAAAAATGGGTTTATACTAGATTTTTTTTGTCTTGGCTTAACCCAATATGTGATGCTTTTAAATAAAAATTTTAAAATTAATAATAATAAAACTTTAATTTTTTAACCCGGTGAATTCATCTTAAATAACTTTAAAGGAATCGTTTAAAAACCAACTTTTGCTTTAGGAAAGTCTAGCCCCCTAGAAAGTATGAAACACTACTTTTTGTCAGATCAGTGAAGTGAAGCAACGTTGGAAACTGTCGGTAACTGAATAGGTGTCAGAGACATTGTGTCCGTTGTATTGAGTTTAAATGTCACAAACTAAGACTGCGTCTAAATAAAATTGTTATATGGTAATGCGGGCTGATAACAAGGTAGTTACTGTATATCGTCTATTACTGGGAGAAACTAAGTTAAACAACTAAAAACCTGGTATTTTTTAGGCTTTAAAAAAGCTGTCATAAGCTGTCCCTGCGAAAAATAATGAGTTTAAATTACATTTTGCCACCTAATACCCTTGAAAAAATAAATCGTTTTAGCAATATATAGACCACTTAAAGTATAGTCTCATTAAAATGTATTATTCATCAAATAATACCACAGGTCTTTTCTATCTTTCCGCATGGTCAGATAAACAGTTAGATAAATAAATAGATAAAACAAAATGGTTAAGTTAAAATGATGACCCCTGCACAAAGGGTTTTGACTTGGAGACTCCGACATGCAGTCACGACGGTAACCCAACTATAATAATTATGTTTTTTGCGATGATCTTTGTGTTTAATGGTTTATAAAGTTTATGGGTAAAACAAGATAGCAAATAAAAATAATATACTGTGCAATACCTAATAGTTAGTTTTTCGGACATAAATTATTTTTTAGCTATTAATTTTATTTATAAGTATCAAAGTGCAAGGTAATGAAAAAGTTTATTATATTCCAAATTTGAAATTATTTAAAAAACGTGACGTAAAGTACTGATTTTAATACAAAAGATCCACAGCAGATCTTTTTTCCTTTGTCTGACATAACTGGAACGAGTCCGTTGAGTTTCTTCATGAATCCCAGATCGCTGCTCTTTACATATCCAAGACATTTTTTGACCAGATCTGTCATGATGCTTTCGTTAACCAAATTTCTTTCTAATCGACTTTTGTTAGACATTTCTTACATTAAGCAACATAAATTATTTCTTTTCTATTTATATTGTATAAGTAATCTGTTTTCTTGATACAAAAATAAAATTAAACAAAACTATTAAACTATGTCAAACATTTAAAGATGAATCTAAGAAAACAGATTACTAATTACTTATAGTTAATTAATAGAAAAGAAATAATTTATGTTGCTTAATGTAAGAATATCTTAGTTGATTTTTACACAAAAATCTGTAGTTTTAATTTGATTTTATAACATAATTTTAAAGATGCGGGATCCCGCGCAAATTGAACGAGCTGCGGGATTGCAATCCCTACAAAGAGTCGTTTTGCCTTGAAGGAGACGTAACTTTCGAGAATATCGTTAATTGGCATAAACACATTATATCCAGATGTTTTAAAAAAACTTGAATTCCTTTTTTGAGCCAGAGAGATTTTTCCTTTTTAATTTAAATTATCTGAATGTAAAACCAAATCGAACTTTTTTTGGAATATTGTTCTCATTTTGGGGAATGGCGTCTCCCACAACTTTTGGCATTTATTATTTTATTTTTAAAAATCAGCATTCGCTTAGCTATTCCACTTCCACAGAAAAGTTTTCTTCTCTTGCTCACCCAGGATTTCTGCTTCAAGAAATTAGGCAATATAATTTCTACTCCAGGAGCTACCAATAGAGCAACACGGTGTGCCACTCTTATGCATCTTTTTACAGTTTATTTGAAGAGGCTCTAGAGTGTCTGGACTGTGGAACCCTTCAAGTATATACCTACTAGAGGCATCCTTGCCACTCAGCAGTGCAAACAAGCATGCAAGAGAGAAAGATAAATTGGGCCACTACATTTTTCTTTTACTACAAAGTGCTGATTGGTCGATGGAAGGGGTATATACCCTGCTTTAGTTGAAGCGCGAGAGAAAAATAGTAGACCGATTTTTCTTTCTCTCTCGCACGCTTGTTCGCACTGCCAAGCGGCAAACCTGCCTCTAGTAGATATATGCTAATAGATATATGCTCGAAGATGGAACTTGCTACGAGGAACGTGTGCAAATTATACCTACCTACTAACATATAAATCTTTAAGACTCTATTAAAAAACTATCCAGTACTTTACTTAAGACATCCTCGGTTCGTTAGTATTTAGGCTCTATATTTCATGTACTGTATAGGATTTCAACCTGTGATCTTTGGTTTATATTAAAGTAAGTTTTATACTTAAACTCTGAAAACGATACTCTTGATATTAATTATACCAATTTCGAACATTTTTCTTTCGAATTGACACTGTGTACGTGTACCAACAAAATTTTACATAAAATATTACCAGGTCATTTTTCAATACTTCATTAATGACATTCTATTTTTCATCCTATAGAGAGTGACTTATATTACCACTTTCACAACAACATTGTATAGATAACTAATAAAATTAATATGAGTTAAAACCCGCAGGGCATGTTTCTTGTTGAATTTGTTAACTGATCCCCGATTTTCGACTAAAGTTAAATAGAAAATTCCGTAGAAAGAGTAAAGTAAACGTGTTTTATTAATAACGACTTTTTTTTTAACCAAAGTTTAACTCCGATATAACTATTCATCGCAATGGTCTATCAACAAGTCAGTGCTGGGATTACTCAAGGATCAGTATTCTCCTATTCTCCTTCTCATTGCGTATCTTTTTTCTTTTACAGTAAATTATATTTATAGTTTTGCTAATGGTAATATTTTTTTTCTAATATTAATTATATAAAAGCCGTCGATAAAACATATTTGAATATCATAGGATTTAGCAGTTATCCATTTTACAAAAACTTGCAATAATATTAAATTGGATCACTACTGACCAATTGTCATCTCTGCAGTTAAATAGAAAATTCCGTAGGAAGAGTAAGATAAATATGTTTTTATTATTTATTATTTTTTTATAATCAAAGTCAGATTAATCAATTATTAAAGCCTATTGGCAGCAGAATGGAGCAATAGTTCTGTCATATAAACACACTACATCAATAGCCACATTATTCGCAAAAAAACTGTTTCTTTTAAACAAAAAATAATTTTCTGCTTTACCATATAACTTCTTTTACATTCCAGATTAGAAATCAGTTAGAGTTAAGTTTTTTTTTCAATGTCTAAAAACAGTTTTTTTATTAATCAGAAGAGGTTTTATTCCATAATTAAATCCTAAAAAACTTCCTAGTCTTAAAAACCAAGGAATTATAGACGTATCACCTGGTTGTAGATAATTTGATGGCATCTCCAGTAATAACCGGTAGGAAAATATAATTGTGGCAGGCAAACAGACAAACAAATAAAATTTGGCCTTTTCAAAATTTTTGCAGGACTATCACTGCCATATATTTATTTCCGTTTTTTAACCTATTTAAAAGTAAGTATGCATTTTCGATATTACATTTATGCTTTATCTTTCGATCTAAATATAAGGTTAATGATATTGCAGTTTTTTTAAATACTTTAAATATGCGTAACTTATACCTTTTATATGTATTTGTAACTACGTGCTTTACACACAGAAAAACTACGAAATACATTATGTTTTATTTAAGGATTAATTTAAAATCCGCTTACTAGTGAAAATTAAACCTTTAATATGTTAGGCTTAAAAGATCATAATATTTTAGGATAATTCATTTTATATGTCCTACTCACTGTACCTCCAAAATATTTAATTTTTTTATGCCTTTTTTATGCTAACGATGTTAAGTTGTATTTACAGTCACCGATAATTAGCTTTAAATAATAACGGCACTGTATTTCGAAATAACGGCCCTGTTTTTTCAAATACCGTCACTATATTTACAAATAACGGTATTGTATTTCCAAATAATGGCACCTAATTTCCAAATAACGGCACCATTTTTCCAAATAATGGTACAGTTTTGCGTATGTTGATTAAAAACCTTAGGCTACGTATCCTAAACTTTACAGCTTATTTTGCGCGGTTATTGAGATATGACAGTTGACATGTGCAGATGTACCCTAATGATGATGATAGTACATGTAATACGTGTTATGCCGAATTAAAAATAAATAATAATTATACTGTGAAAGGCTTTCGCGGCCATTGTCTAATGTTTCAATGGTTTTTGGGCTGTTAGGCCGGCGTCGATAGTCTGGTTGACTTGACGTTTCGCCAACACGAGCGGTTGGCATCTTCAGAAGTTGCTTCCTCGTTGACAGTATGCGAACTACTGGGCTTTGCGCGGTCGTAGCTCGTATTTATACGTTCAGGAGGCGGGGCTTCGGTTACCTTCGGTTCCAATCGGTTCCGGTCGGCTTTGTTCGCAAAGGGTGCAATTCTCGTACCCTTAATTATGGGGATCCATGTTTTGTTGATCTTAACTGCTTCCTCCTTCTTATTAAAGTTATTGCTATGCTTTTCTATCTCAATGGCTTCTCTGTAGAGTCTGGAGTGGTATGCCGACGTGGTCGCGAGTACTTGGGTCTCCTCAAACTTTATTCGATGGTCCGTTGTAAGGGTATGTTCTGCTATGGCGGATTTGTCTGTCTGCCCCAGACGACAGTTGGCTTTATGCTCTTTAAGCCTGGTGTTGATCGAGCGTTTTGTCGTTCCTATGTACATGCTTCCACATGTGCACGGAATGCGATAAATTCCTGATTTTCCTCGTTGGTTTGAATATTGTTTTTACATTTTTCTTTTGTAACAATCGACCAATCCTGTCCGTAGCCCTCGGAATAAAGGGCAGAAATGCTTTTGCCTCTGGCTGGAGTTGTTTGTTCTCCACGGGTCTGGTATTCGTTGGTTCCATTGATCTTTTGGTTTCTCGGTCTGAATAACCATTAGCCCTTAAAGCATTATAAATATGTGTTAGTTCTGCGTTTAGCGCCTCGGGTTCGCAAATTCTTCTTGCCCTTTCTGTTAGCGTTTTAATGACTCCATATTTCTGACAAAGGTGGTGGTTGGAATCCGTATGTAGATAGCGATCTGTGTGGGTTTTCTGTATACCGTGTGGCCTAATGATCTTCCTTTACGCGTTAATAATACATCAAGGAACGCTAGCGTGTTGTTGTCCTCGATTTCCATCGTAAACTGTATATTTTCATGGATGCTGTTAATGTGTCTCAGAAATTCTTGCAGTTTATCTAGTCCATGACTCCATCTTACGAAAGTGTCATCCACATATCTATACCACACTTTTGGCTTGTAAGGGGCACTGTTTAAAGCCAGTTGTTCAAACTTTTCCATGAAGAAATTTGCTACTACCGGGCTGAGGGGGCTTCCCATTGCTACTCCTTCAATCTGTTCATAAATCTTGTTGTCCCATGAAACCCACACACACAGATCGCTATCTACATAGGGATTCCAACCACCACCCTTGTCAGAAATATGGAGTCATTAAAACGCTAACAGAAAGGGCAAGAAGAATTTGCGAACCCGAGGCGCTAAACGCAGAACTAACACATATTCATAATGCTTTAATGGCTAATGGTTATTCAGACCGAGAAATCAAAAGATCAATGGAACCAACGAATACCAGACCCGTGGAGAACAAACAACTCCAGCCAGTGGCAAAAGCATTTCTGCCCTTTATTCCGAGGGTTACGGACAGGATTGGTCGATTGTTACAAAAGAAAAATGTAAAAACAATATTCAAACCAACGAGGAAAATCAAAGAATAAAGTTTGAGGAGACCCAAGTACTCGCGACCACGTCGGCATACCACTCCAGACTCTACAGAGAAGCCATTGAGATAGAAAAGCATAGCAATAACTTTAATAAGAAGGAGGAAGCAGTTAAGATCAACAAAACATGGATCCCCATAATTAAGGGTACGAGAATTGCACCCTTTGCGAACAAAGCCGACCGGAACCGATTGGAACGAAGGAACCGAAGGTAACCGAAGGTAACCGAAGGTAACCGAAGGTAACCGAAGGTAACCGAAGGTAACCGAAGGTAACCGAAGGTAACCGAAGGTAACCGAAGTAACCGAAGGTAACCGAAGGTAACCGAAGGTAACCGAAGGTAACCGAAGGTACCGAAGGTAACCAAGGTAAAAACGAAGGTCCCAACCGAAGGTAACCGAAGGTACCGAAGGTAACCGAAGGTAACCGAAGGTAACCGAAGGTAACCGAAGGTAACCGAAGGTAACCGAAGGTAACCGAAGGTAACCGAAGGTAACCGAAGGTAACCGAAGGTAACCGAAGGTAACCGAAGGTAACCGAAGGTAACCGAAGGTAACCGGAAGGTAACCGAAGGTAACAACGAAGGTAACCGAAGGTAACCGAAGGTAACCGAAGGTAAACCGAAGGTAACCGAAGCCAAAGCCCACTGCCTCCCGAACGTCAATCAGAGCAGACCGCGCAAAGCCCAGTAGTTCGCATACGTAACGAGCAACTTCTGAAGATGCCAACCGCTCGTGTTGGCGAAACGTCAAGTCAACCAGACTATCGACGCCGGCCTAACAGCCCAAAAACCATTGAAACATTAAATAATAATTATTAACACTTGAAATTTAAAATAATTTTAAAATGAATATTTGTAAAAGCATTTAATAAGTATTATATCATGTCGGAAATTTAAAAAGTTAATTATTTAATTTAAATGTTTTTAGGAGTTGCAGTTCAGGTTTCTAATAAAACAATACCTGTTTGTCACATTATTCGGATAAACAAAAATTGTTTTTTCATAAAGGTTTTTAAAAAATATTAACTACACAAATATTAAAAACGTTTAGACTAACCTAAGCCTGGAAATTGTAATGGAATATTTTCGTACTTGATTATAAATGTCCTAATTAAAAGTTTAACATTTTAAGTATTTTTAGCTACATCATCTACTCAGCACATAGCGGTTTGTATTTTCTTTAAAACTTATTCAGAATTAGGGAAAAAATCGCCTAAAAATGAACACAAATTAGAGTAAATTGTTCAATTATTATCAGTGGATTTAATAAAATACAAATTAAACTATAAGTTTTAAATTTATGGCCATTTTAAGAAAATCAAGCGGCAACAGATTGATCGACAATTATATTCATAGTTTTGTGTCTCAGGAAACTGAAAAAAACTAAAATCAACCGAAATTAAGTTTATTTACTATATATTTTACAAATAAAAAGCATGCATCTAACCATTAATTTGTAATAGCCCCAAGTATCTTAAACAATAATGAAAATAAGGTATATGCTGGGTTTATACTAATTCTATACCTAAACCAGTCTTAAACAGAAAATAATTCTATAAAACATTATAAGTCTTTATATAGAAAATATATTTAAATTTAAAAAATATTAAATAATTAATCATTCTTTATTTTTTCATATCACATTTTTTCAGCTATCCTTCTTTTTCTAATATTTCATGCTTAGTTTCTTGTCTCTTTAGTTTCGGTATTTTTTTGTACAACAAAACATAACCTAATGAGCTTTTAAATAATGAAAATAAAATGAGTCACACTTTAAACAATCGTGGTTTTGTATGTAGGTATAGTATAATATATACTTATTTACTGTATCGAATGCACCCATCACTAACTATAAAACTATTTATAGTATTTTTTAAGATATAAGAAAATGACTAGACATATCGATTATCTCCGACTGCAATAAAAATCCTCGAAAGTGATCCTTTATGGCCATGCCAACAGAGGTGAGAATCGTTCAGGTCCGCACTTTACCCTATACGTTTAGATATAACCTGGGGCAAATAGGACATCATGAATACTTATATATTATTCCAGTCAGGTAGAAATACGACCCTGTACGGTCGGGTGCGATAACTAGGTCAACCTACCCTAGTAGTACCATAAAATGCTAATTTCGAGGGTTTTTACTGTACCCAGAAGCAGTCGAGAATTTTAGTAATTTTCTTATATCTTGAAAAATACTATACAATAATTATTATTTTACCTATTGTACTTTGGTGATTAAAAATGTTTTCTTAATATATGGGCGATACCTATCTCGGCACATCAAAAAGGTATACGGGGCTATTATAACCTAACTGGGCACAGGACTTGTCAAGTACTCCGTTCTACATGCACAGCAAATAAATAATAATTAGTACATATTATTAGCGGATTTTCCATCTATAAATGCTATTTAACTTTTATAATAAAAAAAAATAACAAATTAATTTAAAAATAGTGTTTATTACTAAAATTACAAAAAAAAAACTAAATTCTACAAACTGACTAATGATAATTTCCACTGTTATTATAGGCGTAAAAACTATTTTAACATAATCAAGTTTACTCAATTTTTATGTTGCTGTATTACCTCTATGGGATTTTTTCATACTATTGCACTTAATTTTAAATTGAACTTTAAAAGCGGGTGAGTTCTGGTTAGTTTTAGATAGTTTTACACATAAAATACTTATACAGTCCCACAAAAAAAAGTTGAAGGTCCGAAAGACTTGACCATAATATCTTTATGTTTTTGGGGTCGCTGAATTCGAATCCTGAATTAGTTTTACCCCATCAGATCAGGGTCCAGGGCATTTTAAGATCAAGTAGGAACCAAATTTAATGGGGACAAACTAACCACGGATTCGTATTCAACGATCTCAAAAACATAAGTATACACTGTTCAAATTTGGTAAAGATTAATTTTGCAGATTTTACTTTGAAATGCTCTTGACCCTGACCTAATGGGGTTAGGGTCAAGAGGAGCGACCCCAAAAAGATAAAGATACCATGATCAAGTATTTCGGACCTATAACTTTTTTTGTGGGGCTGTGTTATTATTGACACCTTAAATTAGGTTTTTCAACAGTTTTTACTAACCACGACGGACCAATAAATTGCGGCACATATTTATTAAGAATATTTATAACGACCTTTCTTACCTACAGGTTTGTGCCGACATCGACCATTAATCTGTACTCAGATAGGATACACCCAATATATTGTAGAAAATAATTTTTATTAAAATTCTTGACAGGAAAAAAATATAATTATTAGTAACTTCCTGTGTGGCAGCTGGCACTGCTAATACCTATATCGTAAAATTAAACTGAAAACATAAATGCATAATATTCATTTCTCTTTATCTAATAATAAATATTAAGAAAAAACTAGAAACTATATATAAGCAGACAAAAAAGACCAATAAAACAATAATTATAAACTTGGAGTGTATCGCCTATAGCTTATTGTCTGCAAGTAAACGTCTTTGTTGCGGCCTTCACATTTATAAATGCGTACACGTATCCTCATTTCAATTTTTCATAAAACTATTTTCTTGAGCGTACTAGTGGCTCGAAGACCATCTTGAATTAATTAACTTTTAAAATTACGCATACAGAGTGTCAACTAAAAATATTTCGTTTCAATGGTTTTTGGGCTGTTAGGCCGGCGTCGATTGTCTGGTTGACTTGACGTTTCGCCAACACGAGCGGTTAGCATCTTCAGATGTTGCTTCCTGGTTGACAGAACTACCGGGCTTTGCGCGGTCGTAGCTCGTATTTACACGTTCGGGAGGCAGTGGGCGGGGCCTCGGTTACTTTTGGTTCCAATCGGTTCCGGTCGGCTTTGTTCGTAAAGGGTGCGATTCTCGTACCCTTAATTATGGGGATCCATGTTTTGTTGATCTTAACTGCTTCCTCTTTCTTATTAAAGTTGTTGCCATGCTTTTCTATCTCTATGGCTTCTCTGTAGAGTCTGGAATGGTATGCCGACGTGGTCGCGAGTACGCTTCCACATGTGCACGGAATTCGATAAATTCCTGAAGACGCAAGTGGATCTCTTTTGTTCTTTGATTTTCCTCGTTGGTTTGAATATTGTTTTTACATCTTTCTTTCGTAGCAATCGACCAATCCTGTCCGTAACCCTCTCCAGACTCTACAGTAATAGTAAGTCATATATACAGGGTGCCACAGATTCGAGTGCATGCATGGGGATCTCGGAAACCGTAAGAGATACGAAGTCGGTTAAATTATGGAAAAGTTGCGCATTTAGGTGCCTAACAACATGCCGATTGGAAAGTTGTAAAATTCCGAGTACTTCCGGAGATATCCGGAAAAACCGAAATTTGCTGATTTCGTTTTTATTTTTTATGGCGTTATTTAAAGAGATATGAAAAAACAAAAGACACTTTCTCATGGCCACTTCTTAAGCTCTACAAAACAGCGTTGAGAGATTTTCCGTACGACGTTTCGTTTTCGTTAGACCATCATCAACTTTATTTTTTTAAATACGGACCTGGGTTTTTTATTAAATTTTTTTGAACCTCTTATTATCCCAATTTATACCTGACCCCTGTATATATACAGGTGCCACAGATTCGAGTGCAGCATGGGATCTCGCCGTAAAGATACGAAGCGTAAATTATGGCAAAGTGCGCATTTGGTGCCTACAACATGCCGATTAGAAAGTTGTAAATTCCGAGTACTTCCGGAGATATCCGGAAAACCGAAATTTGCTGATTTCGTTTTTATTTTTTATGGTGTTATTTAACGAGATATGAAAAACAAAAGCCTTTCTATGGCCACTTCTTAAGCTCTACAAAACAGCGTTAAGAGATTTTCCGTACGACGTTTCGTTTTCCTTAAACCATCATCAACTTTATTTTTTAAATGCGGCACTCAATTGTTTATTGCATTTGTAGGATAATAAGAGGTTCAAAAAAGTAAAATAAAAAACCTAGGTCCGTATTTAAAAAAATAAAGTTGATGATGGTCTAACGAAAACGAAACGTCGTACGGAAAATCTCTCAACGCTGTTTTGTAGAGCTTAAGAAGTAGCTATGAGAAAGTGTCTTTTGTTTTTTCATATCTCTTTAAATAACGTCAGAAAAAATAAAAACGAAATCAGCAAATTTCGGTTTTTTCCGGATATCTCCGGAAGTACTCGGAATTTTACAACTTTCTAATCGGCATGTTGTTAGGCACCTAAATGCGCAACTTTGCCATAATTTAACCGACTTCGTATCTCTTACGGTTTCCGAGATCCCATGCATGCACTCGAATCTGTGGCACCCTGTATATATATATATATATATATATATATATATATATATATATATATATATATATATATATATATATATATATATATATATATATATATATATATATATATATATATATATATATATAGTTTATTTGTTAATTTTCTTTGACCTTTGCCTTGATATATTGTTTATGGTTTTCCAAAATTTTCTGGATTTTCTTGGGGATAAGGTCAGGCAATATATAAAAACAGTTGCTTACTAAGCAATTTTCGTTCAATTTATGTCAATTACGACGTTTCGGCCTGGAAGGGCTTTCATCAGGTATATAATATGTATTTTTTTCTTTTTATAAGAACAAATCAATCTGCAATACAAAAATTTTTTTTGATTGAAATTTTACACTATACAATATATTAACATTTAATTTTACCTTAAAACTAAGGGGCTTCTTACGAAAAACACTCATTTTTGTTGTTGTGTAATGCACATTTAATACTTGAAAAGACAAACAAACACTTAACATTTAAAAACAGTTATATTCACAATACACGGTCTTCGTTTCAACTATTTATGTTTTTTTTTAATTATTATTTATTTTTTGATAGTCTATAGAACTACTAGCCCATCTTACCATTTTAGCAAAAAGATTAAATATATGTTTAATATCAAGAACTGTAAAAAACTGTAAAATATATTTTAAAATAGCAGTGAGGTAGAGTTCTTTGCATATAGATAATGATATAGAAATTTGTTTTTTTTTTGTGTGTGGTCATCTTGGGGCAGTAGTAAAAGATTTTATTAAAATTTATTTTAATAAATGTGTGTTTTTTTTTTTAATTTTATATCTAAATATTATTGTATACTGATTATCTTGTTGTGTATTTTTTTTTTTTTTAATTAATTATTAAAAATGAAAATATTACAGTTTGCCATAAGGGCCACAATTTACTTAAAAAATTATCTTCAAATCTCAAAAGCAAAATTGAAAAAACCAAAAAAAGCCATATTATATATGAAATTCCTTGCAAGGACTGTGATAACGTTTACATAGGACAAACAAGCCAATTTTTAAAAAAACAGACTAAATAGTCATAAATACGACAAACGCAACAAAACTGCTCTAACAAACCACTCCACAGAAAAAAACATATTTTGATTTGAAAATACAAAAATTTTGAAAACAGATACAAATACACAAAAAGAGAATTCTTAGAAATGGTTTTTATTCAAAAAACAAAAAGGCAATAAACACAAAGGCAGACACAAAGAATTTAAGTATGCATTATTGCAATCTCATTAATAATTAATTAAAAAAAAAAAAAAAAAATACACAACAAGATAATCAGTATAAATAATATTTAGAATAAAATTAAAAAAAAACACACATTTATTAAAATAAATTTTAATAAAATCTTTTACTACTGCCCCAAGATGACCACACACAAAAATAAAAAAAATTTTATATCATTATCTATATGCAAAGAACTCCACCTCACTGCTATTTTAAAATATATTTTACAGTTTTTTACAGTTCTTGATATTAAACACATATTTAATCTTTTTGGTAAAATGGTAAGATGGTGCTAGTAGTTCTATAGACTATCAAAAAATAAATAATAATTAAAAAAAACATAAATAGTTGAAACGAAGACCGTTATTGTGAATATAACTGTTTTTAAATGTTAAGTGTTTGTTTGTCTTTTCAAGTATTAAATGTGCATTACACAACAACAAAAATGAGTGTTTTTCGTAAGAAGCCCCTTAGTTTTAAGGTAAAATTAAATGTTAATATATTGTATAGTGTAAAATTTCAATCAAAAAAATTTTTGTATTGCAGATTGATTTGTTCTTATAAAAAAAAAAAATACATATTATATACCTGATGAAGGCCCTTCCAGGCCGAAACGTCGTAATTGACATAAATGGAACGAAAATTGCTTAGTAAGCAACTGTTTTTATATATTGCCTGACCTTATCCCCAAGAAAATCCAGAAAATTTTGGAAAACCATAAACAATATATATATATATATATATATATATATATATATATATATATATATATATATATATATATATATATATATATATATATATATATATATATATATATATATATATATATATATATATATATATATATAAATATTGATATAAATTTATATATATAATGATTTGATTTTTCAAAAGACCGAAGTAGAAATATTTCAATAAAAGATATTTTTTGGACATGCATTGTTTTATATATTTTAAAACACGACAGGTTTCGACTTGTTAATATCTTCAGGTAAAACCTGTATATCAGTATTCTCTTGAAGACGGCTAGAAATACTTACCAGTTGAAGCTTGTCTTGTTTTTAAACAAACTAAGACAATGCAAGTCCAAGAAATATCTTTTACTCACACTCCATCATTGTCTATTGCCTTTAAACAAAAATATTTTAGTTAAAATTGATTATTTTTTTTTTTTTTTTTTGATAAATGAAACCTAATTTTTACTTGTGTCAAGACTGAATGTAAGTATCCTAAATCAAACCCTGCTTGAAATACTGTTCTCATGACTGGGATATAGTCTTCTACAACTTTTCTTATTTCTTACTTTATTCGAAGGAGAGCTGTTTGCCTGTTTATGACCCCACTACAAGGGTTTCCTGCTCTTGGCTACTCACTAGTTTAATAGGTATTTTTACCGCTTCTATTCTAAATAATTGGCTAGCCTATACTTCCTTTTCTAGCAGCTTCTTACAAAACTAAACGAAGCGTCATCGTCACCCGCATGAATCCCTTTACAGTCTATCTGGAGAAATATTAAACTTTTTACTTTGTCCGCTGCTTCATCCCAGGAGTGTCTAGACTATGGAATCACCTACCTGAGATGTATTTTCTACCCGTTTAAATCATTAAATCTTTAAGTTAATAATTTACCTGTTTCTTCGCTTCAAATACCCACAGTACGTGGGCTCTAAGATATCGTGCATTGTCCCAAGACAAAAAATACTGCTAGACAAGGTAACGGGTAACGAAACATCTCTTGATAACAAAATAAATAAAAATACAAAACATAATTTTAAACTTTATTATAGAGAAGTAATTTTTACAATTTATTCTTTGATTTAACTTCAAATGTTTTTTTTAACCCTTAAGTGCACGCGAGGGGGCACTAAGTGCTCCCTTCTCAGTAAAACAGTAATTAACTTACTTATTCGGCACAAATACGCCCGTCCGCACATCTAACCTACGTGGTGTCAACACTCTGTAGTACAGAGTGTTGACACCCCAGCCGTACAGAGTCTGTACTAGCGTTTTTGGTAAGTTTGATTTAGTTTGCCGAGAGATATGGATGTAGATGCAGCAAGCTGCTCTAATGGTGCACAAATAAAAGAGCTCCGGCGCGACCACTTATGTAGAGATCGAACGCTGTTAGAATAACACCGATACGTCACGGTTTTATACGGGTTTGCCATATGAGACCGTGACGTATCGGTGTTGTTCTTACAGCGCTCGATCTCTAAGTGAAATATTTTGCCCTAATTATTTACAAGTCTTGTCATCCTGATTTGCCACAAATAAGGAGAGTATTTTTGAAAAATTTGTTTTTGAATTTGATAAAACTGCACCCAACGGAACGAGTCACAATTCGTTCGCTGCCAGCGAACATAAAATCCATTCTTGCAAAATATGCGGTCGCAGAAGACGTCCAAGAAGTCATCCCAGAAGAAAAAATTAGAGGGCGCTGTTGTTTTTGCCCGAAAGCAAAAATAATAAACACTACAATAACATGTAGCACTTGTAGAAAATTTGCTTGTAAAAAACATATGGCCATCAAGTATACTTGTCAAAACTGCTCAATAACAATTGTTGAAGATAGTTCCTAGTTTCTGAAATATGTATATTTTTCTTCAAATATTTGATATTTGATTAGTTTTTAGGGTGTTTTATTTGTTTCACTGCATTTTTTTTTGGTTTTTTATTTCGTTTAATTTTTCGTAAGAAATTAAATTACTTAAATTTTTTCTTGTTTGGCATCCTGTATCTCAAAATATACTTATATATTTAATTTTTTGTTTTTTTTTCTTACCGTATGTTACATTATTTGTACATTTTGGAGATATTGTAAAATAAATAAATATATACCGTATGTTACTTTTACTTTTTGAATAGTTTTACATTATTTTAAAAGTTAGGTGCATAAGGTGCTCCTTGCCACTATTTACGTATAAAAAACTGGCGCGCCTACTTAAGGGTTAAATAAAAATATATTTCCAGAATTTACATTTTTTACATTTAAACGCGCAAGTTTTTCCGTTTTCTTTTGGCTAGAGACTATTTTTAGATTTTATACACTCACCGTATAGGTTTCAGCGGATTTGAATCTCAGACACGTAGGAACCCGTACAATGAAAGTGAAATCTTCTTCGTTTCTTAGTGGAATCTCATCATAATCCGATGCATGCAGCGGAGAGGAGTATTCATTTAGCATTCCATTCCAATTATAGACATTAGATGAGTGCTTTTACGTTCTTTACTTTGTGAAATCCCGAAGAAAAATTATTGTCATCATAAATTAACTACTTGACATATTGCTGGTGTGGTAATATTTTTAAGAAGCTTAACTTAAAAAAACATAAATACCTACGTGGCCTCTTGTCACAAGTTGAAATAAATATGCTTATAAAAAGAATTTTTAGGAGTTGCCGTATAGGTTTCAGTAGGGAGATGAAAATAACAATGTTACAACCCTTTATCTTCATCAGTATTCACCTGAAGACGGCTGGAGATACTTACCGTGTCGTGTTTTTTAAATAAATTAAGACAATGCACGTTCAAAATATATATTTTGTTCAACCTACATCATTTTCTAATATAGTGTCACCGATCAGATTCTAATCACGTAATTTTTTAAATTTTTTAGGAGAAAATTTCATTTTGGCTGTAGTCGCTGTTTCATAAATGATGTAAAATGGCACCCACAAAGTCAATGAAAAAAAAACTTATTTTCTTAATATCAAAAACTCCCTTCTCTTATTGCGACATGCTCTGTTAAGAGCGTAGGCGCCCTCTCGCATATATCTGTGTTGCGTACCAACCGCTTTTACATAGATATGCAGGACCAACGGCTTAACAAGTCTTTCCAAGCATATGTAAGAGAGTTTTACCAGGCAGAATACTACAAAGTGGTTTGCCATTACCTTCCATGAGGTGACGAGCTATGAAAAAGTTTAATGGACAATGCGGGAATCGAACCCGGGTCTTCACGGTAAGAGGCCATTTGCCATTTAATTGAGCTTTATTATGGATAAATTACAATACATCTTATGCTACAATAATATATACATATTATACATATATAACAGAGTGCATTCCGTTTTGCCTTTTGAGGCCTTCGAAATGGAAAAAACGGCCAGTGAACTGGGCGCGGGCATGATGTTTGCCCTGGGTAGCAGAGATGCAAGGCTTGGCCAGTTCAGAGCCCACCGTGATCATACGTGCTCTTTGGGATTGTTCAATAACCGAAAGGTTTAAGATTTTTTTTTCCTTTAGGGTTATTAGTATTTAGCTTTATATTTTATGTCGCACAGGAAAAAGCTAGGAAAAATCCTGTATGTGTAAGAGGCTGGTACGCTGCCACTACACCAGCTCGACCACCAAACTATAATTTAATGTAAATAATACCACACAAGATGTCCTGTATAAAAAGTTCACTTCTTATTTAATAAGCCTAACGAGAAAAGCTCTGTCAAGATCTGTTTTTATACTGCTTATAAATTGGGGCATAACGAAAATACCATAGGAGCATGTGACAAATTTGTCGATAAGTAGAAAAGCAATTTGAAAACCGCAATATATTAAATACTAACTATAGCACTCTTTAAAAATGTCAAAAATGAGATACACTGTAGCTATATACTTTTAAAGTGATTTAAACTTCGTAAAAAAGGCGTTAAAATGAAATATTTTACTTTTCCTTAACGTCACTTCATAAAATTTAAACGTGAAAGCATAACATTAACACGAATCTTGCAACAGGTTTATAAATTATAATATTACTTTATCAATGATAATTTAATATTCGTGTGTAAAAAATTGATATAAACAAATTCTGAAGTTTCTATATTAATTTCCTTTAAACTAAATTTATGCATTCAATTTTCTATTTTCTTTTAATTAAGCAACGCAGAAATTTTAATGAATACTTGTTATAAGGTACATGTTAATGAATATACAGGGTGTCCCAGAAGTAATGGGACACAGAGCAACAGCAGATTCCTTAGGTCGAAATAATGCAATTAACGTAAACTTAGTGTATCATTCGTATCGTATATACCAAGACAGTAGGAAATTTTTATTCCTATTTTTCAACATATTTAATTACCCACTCCGGTAAAACCCGATGTCGATTCTGCTGAATGTGATTTCAGTACGGCATTCGTTACAGCCTTATTGACAAGTCCTGCAAGGCAGGCGAAACGCGTCTAGGGAGAGAGTGTCATAGTTAACAGCAAAGAATACAGGTTGTCTGCTTTTAACTGTCTTAAAACGGAGTTACGTACGTTTCTTTCGTATATACCAAGTCAGTAGGAAATTTTAATTCCAATTTTTTGCCAATTTTGATGCACCATCTATGAAGCTTATTACATAAGCCACAAAAGTTACCTCTTGGTATTTTTTTGTTTAGGGTTTCCCTTAGCAGATATGGTTAATTTTATAAAAATGTGCAAAGTACCCATTCGTCGGCGTAATGAAAAAAGTAATCGTAGAAACACCATGATTATTCAAAACTCTTGTTTTTCTACAATACACAATTGACTTAAAGCTAAAGAAAATGTTAAAAGTGACCACCATTAGCGTTGTTACAAGCATTTAACCTTCTCCGCAAAGATCTTCTTACTCTTCTGCAAATATTGTGATCTTCTCTAATGATGACAAATGCATTTTCTATTTTTTCCAATAATTCTTCTCGTGTATTCAATGGTGTTTTATAAACTATTTCTTTTAAATGACTCCACAAATAAAAATCTAGTGGATTCAGGTCCGGAGATCGAGGTGGCCATGGCACCGGACCTCCACGACCAAATGATGCCTCATCAGTGAATAGTACACGTTTAAAAAAATGATGGTCGTGTCTCAGTTTGTTTAAGAACCATAGACAAAACATTACCCTTGGTTGAAAGTCTCTAGGTAGAAGTTCCTGGACACGTGTAAAATGATAGGGATATAAACTTTGCTCCTTCAGAGTTCTGTGAACTGATGATGCTTAAATATTTTCCAGTTCATTTGCAACAATTCTCTTACTTGTACTAGGATCACGTTCAACTCTATTTAATATTGCCTTCGACTCGTATAGTTCGGCGGTATCTTCTGCGTCCAAAATCAGCTTTTAAAGGTTTTAAAGAACCAGTTTCTCTTAAATGACTTACAATACGTGGAAAAATATTTTTACCAGGAATTCTTCTTTGGGGATAAGTTTCCTGATAAACTCACACAGCTTGTCTAGCATTTTGATTTGTTTGTCCATAAATTAGCAACATATCAGTCAATTCGACTGAAGTGTAGTTGATGAAAACCATCTTGATAGGAGAAAATAATATTAATGAGCAGCTTAATATCTAAACACGAATCAAAAAATAACGAAACAAACAAATAACTAAAATCGAAAAAACTGCTAAATTTAAAGAATAACACGAGAACACCTTAGACTTCTACAAAGCACTTCAAAATTATTGAATTTAGAGAACTGTCAAAAGCTACAGTTTCATGGCATTATACGATTATTTTTTGCATTACGCCGACGAATGGGTACTTTGCACATTTTTATAAAATTAACCATATCTGCTAAGGGAAACCCTAAACGAAAAAATACCAAGAGGTAACTTTTGTGGCTTATGTAATAAGCTTCATAACTGGTGCATCAAAATTGGCAAAAGTCAGTGGCGCACATATTCTTTCTCTAAATACATTTTTACAGTTACCCCGTACGCACGCCACTGCCGCAGCTGTAAGCAGATTTTTACTTAAAACTATGCACTTTATTAATACACTTTCAAGTTCTAAGTTTCATTAAAATCGGTTGAGTGGTATTTAAGTCATTTGAAAAAAATTGAAAAAAAAATTGAAACTTTAACTCCCTGTATTTCGGAAACCACGATCCACAGTCACACCACACGGTACGGTAACTATGGCTTAGGTCCTCCTGACGACATTAGCCACCTGATTGCGCCAATGTATATGACTAATGTATTGCTTTTATTTTAAATTTAAAAACGCAGTTCTTGGTATTATTAAACCGCAATATGTCTTGCAAAACTAGTCGACACTTAATAGTTTTCTTTATTTTATTTTAAAACATTTATATAGGTCGGTGGTCCAAGTGACTGAGCACCTGCAGTTATGCATGACCACTTTGATATACCGTGGCAGCAGGGTTCTGACCTAGCCTTTAAAAATATTGGTCTTTGATACATTTGATATGTTGTTAAATACATCAGATGATTTTGCGCCAAAGTCTATTTTGACATTATAGCTCTGTTTTTTGAATATGTATGCTTAACCGATGATTTTAGAAACATCTTATTACCCTTGGTCACTTCTAATCGAGGTTTTTTATGTTAAATAAAATAAATATTAAAACATCTATTTTTTTTTTAATTAAATATTACAAAACACAACGTAAAACAAAAAATCTCAACCCCAAATTTTCACAGCTGACAGAAATTCATAATATCCATCGTGGTTCAGAGCCGATGGCTTCGATGAGCATGCAATTGAATCAGCTGACTCATTTGCTAAATAAAACAACGACACATCTTTCATGGATGAATTTAAAAAAGGCTCAATGGAACAACGATTATTGGGCACGCTTCATAGATGAATAAAACAACAAGCCTTGTAATATGGGGGACTATATACTAATATTTATTATGTTTAAAATATAAAGCCGCGTTTACACTATGCAACTTGTTTAATAAACTTTTGTTTGTTGGACATGTTCAATAAAACTTTTGTTTTACAAACCTTAACCTTTTGTTCTTTGAACTTCTTTAAACATATGTTTTTAAACAAAGGGCTAAAACATTCTTTGACATCTGCAACTTATTTAAATATTCACCTCTAGTTGCAATGATAGCTTCAAGCAATGAGGATGTGATGCTTGCTGCCGCCGCGCCGCTTGTGTGGTTATATGCTGTTCGAAGAATGTTAGGGCTAAAAGACGGTTTTAAGCCGCGTTTACACTATGCAACTTGTTTAATAAACTTTTGTTTGTTGAAGAAGTTCAATAAAACTTTTGTTTTACAAATCCTTAAACTTTTGTGCATCGAACTTCTTTAAACATTTGTTTTTAAACAAAGGTCTGAAATACCCTTTGACATCTGCAACATAGTTCAATCTTCACCTCTAGTTGCAATGATAGCTTCAAGCAATGAGGACGTGAGATTGCTTGCTACCGCCGGAAGAATGTAAGGGCTAAAAGACGGTTTTTGGTACGTCCTTTATTGAAAGCAAGGAAGAAATATAGTGGTAGTGATTTAATACTCGATTTGCAAAGAGATGACGAAGACTTGTTGGCGGGGGAACTGAGAACTAACGGCAGTTTTAAGAACTTCTTTAGAATGATAAGTTCAGACTTTGAGTACTTGATTCTGCGTATCAGAGGACAAATTGAAAAGAAAACTATATCTGTAATAGCTGTAACCCTACGATTTTTGGCTTCTGGTGACTCTTACAAGAGTTTGTCCTGTATATTTAAAATTTCAACACAACTCAACACAATTCACTGTTAATCCAATGAAACCCAAGCATCGTGCAATTTGATTCTGTTTTTAAAATCATCCAACGTAGGGTCCCACAAAAGTACGTCTGTCTGACGCCACTCCTTTAGCACACTTATCGCAAAAACCAAAAACAGAGCAGACAGGTTATGCGATGTTTCCTAGATGACAGCCGGAGGCACACTGACCTGTTGTATAAACAAGTTGCTCGGCACAAAATAATTTTAAACATGTTTGATAGACAAGTTCATGAAACTTCGACTTCCTTTGATGTTTACCGACTCGGAGCGGGAAGGCTGCAACTTGTTCAAAACACGATTTTTGGTTGTACAACACGCTTGTTATAAAACATTCTACAACTTTTTATATTGCCTTTTTGAACTTGTTGTACAACTCGGTTGTAAAACACAAGTTTATTAAACAAGTTGCACAGTGTAAACGCGGCTTAAATATCTCCACCAAACTTAAGGAAATATAATTATCTAAAAACCTGTATTCAAAATTTTTCATTAAAATATTACTTATATAGTGATAATAGTGATAAATTTATTAAAGTCAATGTTATATTAGAAATATGTTATTTTTACGCAAAAAGTTTAAAACTTAACAATAGAGTGTATGTTTTGCTTGGCTCTTTCACCAAAATGGACACCATTTTCTAATTTATTTCGGACAATATTTAATGTTTTAGTGACAGGAACATTTTAAAAAAACTAAAAACATTAAAACTTACCAGGGTGTTATTTGGATCCATGTCAATTTGTAATAATTTTTCTAAGAAATGTCCAGATTTTTTAATGTATGAGTCAGTATTGTTAACTAAAAGATCTAAAATAGTAACTAGAAATTTTGCATATGGATGTGTAGGTGAGTTTATACAACTAACAATAGGATGTAATGGTATATCAGATTTATGTGTTTTTGGTACGTAAAAGTGTGGTGTTTGAATGTTATGTGGTGTAAGTGTAAATTTTCTTTATCAATAAAAATGTTTTAATGTTATATATTTATCTTTCAGTGCATTTAGTTGGGTGAGTGTTTATTTTTATATAATTGTCATTATTTAAAGGAGATATTATTTTATTACCATAGGTATCACAGTCTATTATTACTGTTTAGCTGCAAAAAGAATTTTTATTGTATTGTCTCTTTTAAAAATTGCAATGCTTTTTGTTCAAAATTTGTTAAATTTTGCGATATTTCATTATTAAATTCTACATAAAATTTAATGCCAATCAGCAAAATTTTATATAAATTATTTTTTTTAGTAGTTGCAGTTACCAACGCTTTAACGGACCGTAACTTTAAAATGGAACATTTCCGGACCCATATTAATAAAAAATTTATTTCTTATTCCAATAAGAAGAAGACGCTGTCAAAAAATTTAAGTTTACTTTTAAACATGCTGTATGTAGCGCCATAACTTGTCACAACGCCAACAGTGAGCAATTGGCTTTAATAACCTGACATTTTTTTTTCCATATCCGGTATCCGACCATTTTACTTGTAACCGTTCACAGGTTGGCAGTTTACGGAACATTATACACCTTATATGCCTACAAATTCTTTGTAACAAGAATCAAATTTCAATAGCTCTTTCTTGCAAATGTAGTTACCAGCACGTCCGCGTCTGCGAACCCGCGACGTGCTCATATAGCTTCTTCGGCGGAACATTCACCTCGCCGACACGCAGACATCGTAAAAGAAAACCTAAACCTATAATAAAACCAAGTCGTGGGCGGTTTGTGCATTTAAAGGGGTTTTTGTATTACGTTTTTGAATTGTAAAAAAATATATATTGCACTTGGTTAATTATTTGGTATAAGATCTGTTACATAACACGTTTATTTTTTATTAAATCAAATTAATTACAAATATGTTAATATTTAAAAAGGCAAAGTTACACTCAGGGTGATTACATTACTGTTGTTTTGAATATGAACACGAAAATTTTAAGTTTCAGTAAGATTTTTACTTGTAGTTTAGCCAGCGATAGAATTTTCAACTTTCTCTGGCGTCCTGATCACAATTTAATTAGTAACTTATTTCTTCTGTGTGGTAGCACCATTGCCATTTTAAAGGTAGCCTTTTGCCATTTCAGTAACTCATTTTATTTGCGACTGACATTAAAAAAAAGGTCCCAGAGAGACGGGATGACGGGTTAAATAGACAACCCAAAATTAGTGGCAAAAAGTAATTGAAGTTTTAAAACGTCACACATTGATTCGAATGTGTAGTGAGATTAAACAAAATCCAAACAATTAAATCCTGCAATAACTCTCACTGTATCAAAGTTTTGCAAATTTACAAGTCTGATTTCATCGATAATGTTGGAAGAGGGCATTTTTAGTCAAAGTTAATGTATAGAAGCTGAAAAAGCAATCCTTATCCAAACCCTGTGCAATGTATCATACATTGCACAGGGCACAAAATCATAGAACCTGGCATCAAATTTAGGTTGGTATTTGTTGATTTCAAATTTAATTAACCTCATTTTAAACAATTTTTTTTCTTTTAGTTGTAAAAGTTATGAAACTAATTTAAAATATTAACTTCTTCTTCTTCTTCCTTCTGGAAGCCGTCTTGATTAACTACCAGAGGCAGCGCAGCCTCTTGGGCTTTTTGTGCCTAATATTAATTTTCTGCCAATTGGGTTTTTTAGAAACGTTCTAGGTACCGTGTAATATGTGCATCTGCAACATATCGAATTATTCGAAATGTCCTAAAAAATTGGGACAATACATTAAGGCGCCATTACAGTTTTAGAGTTTCCTTAAATAAAAGTTTTATTCTAGAAACAGGGCCGTATCTGGGTATGGCCGCGCCCTTGGCGCAGCTTAACATTTGCGCCCCTTCCACACATCGGAAGATTTGAGGAGTATAAAAAACCCCCCAATGAAAACGGGGGGTCCGGGGGTTTTTTCCCAAAAATTTTACAAAATTTAAGTGCAAAGTTAAAGGTTTTTTTTTCATCCGAGAATTTCGTCTTTTCAAAATACCAATTTTGTGGTGAAATTTCTGTCAAATTCCATATTTTTTTTATATGAAAATATTAGCCTACTGTTTGAAAAAGACATAATTTACATAAAACAACTGTTTGTAGTTGACTGAAAATAGTGGTACTATATGTACTATGTAATTAATGTAGTTAAGTAACATCCTTATTTGCATCATCGTAAAATCGTAGTTACAAAAATACTGTGTATAGCAGGCCTACTAAAACGTAATATATATACTTTAATAAATTAAATAATATGCAACAAAATATTTAATTAAAACTTATATTACATGTATTTACATAAACTATTTTAAATCTTTGCTATGAAACATGTAAAAAAGATTTCAAAAAATATATATTATATTACATTTATATACATCAAAATAAAACTAATTAAAAATGTCAATATTTCCTAAGCTATTGGTAGTAAAAAGAACTAGTGCCGCCTCCAATCTATAAAATACCAATTTATCCGCAGCTGAAATATTAAAAAAAATCAGAGTTACATTCTCGCTGTATATATCAGAATAAATTGGTATATATTTTATTGATAATTCATACATTTTTTCAGTCTTCATATATTAAAAATAATTCAATTAAGTATCTAAGTTAAAAATTTGCTATTAAATCGTTTTGTTGTAATTTATTTATTTGATTTATTTTATCATAATAATAATAATAATAAATATGACTACGGTACTAGTCCTTTGGCAGGACCACTTTGAGCATGCCACCAGATGTCCATGGATTTTTGCAACGGTATCCGAAGTCTTTTGGGTCGCTGATCACGAAAAAATTGTGTAAGAGGCCAAAAGTGGTCCAATTTGTTTTATTCACAGTTTTTTGTAATTTTCCCTTAAAAAATCCTTATTTTATGAAAAAATAGTTCAAACAAATGTTATAAAGAATTTAATTACGAACATTTTCCGAAAGTCAAGTAATCGGCTGGAAGATGCTCATGCGCGGCCATTTCCTAACCTCCTTTGCTGTTTTTATCTATTATATCGCGATTTCCGCCTATTTTGAAAAAATAATTTTTAACAAAAAAGTTGCAGATAATTTAGTGGGCAGTCTTTAACGTATTTATCCCACGTATGAACTCTTCACAGTTTAAGGAATCATTTAAAGCACGACAATACTGACAATTGATGGGGAAAAAAATATGGCCGATTTTGCGCCCCCCAGGTAGCTGCGCCCTTGACGGGCGCCCATTTCGCCATCGCCTAAATACTGCCCTGTGTAGAAATTTGCCATTTGAGCAAGCGCTCTTAATGATTTTAATAATTGCTGCAACTTTTCACTTTTGCTAGAAGTATAGTAGCAACATGTGGGTTTTTGATAATTTCTAACGTACCATATGGCTTATTTATGTAATTTTTTTAAGAATAAAACATAAGTAAGTCAAAACAAATTGAGGCAATAAACTTTATGCAGTGCACCAAAAAAAAAAAAAAAAAATACGCAAGAAAATCTTTTAAGTGTAAAATTGCTTTTGGTGTCCCTTCTTCCAATGAAATATTTATTAAATAAATGGCAAATACACACCTAAGGCCATCAAAAAGAAAAAAAATGTAATAATATGTTTTAAAAGGGCAAAAAATTGTACTTTTAAAAGCGCATTATTCCTCATAACGAGTAATCCTGAACATATATGCTATAGGGATACTGAGGACCGAATTTGCCATTTGAAAACCTGCTACCTCTTTTTTAAATTTTTAGGTAATTTAAAACTTTATTTTAAAAATATCTATTTTAAACCAATTTTAATGCAGTTTTTTTTCTTTTCAGGTAAGATCCAGGATCAATTATTTATTTTCAAAATAGGTAAGGCCACACATTGTGTAAAAAAAATTCCAAAAATTCTTTGTGTTTTATGAAATTGAAACTTAATAAAATATGTAATTGTTAAAGTTTTAAAAAAATTTAAATGAATATATTTAGCTTGTTTGTAAAAAAATATAGTTTTCTTTCTCTGTGGAATTTGTATATTTGTTTATTATTAGTGAAGATACTAAATAAAGTAAAATAAAAAATTAAAAATATAATATTATTTATATGCTTAAACAAAATCTAGATTAAATAGTTTTTCTTATAAATATTGCTTTACATTACTTTTAACCTTTAAAATTTTTCAAGTTGTTAATCAGACTATTATCATTTATTGTAACCTTCAATAAATTTTATGTTTTTTGGTTGGTAACAGTTATTTTAAGGTGATTTTTTAAACATTATTTGTACCTATTTTAAAACGGTTAACAATATTTTTTTACAAACGTTATAACACTTCAGTTTAAATCATACAACCGCTACTAACTATAGGTTGTTATAAACATGCGTAATTACTATGACTTTTATCACCAACAACTGGGAAATAGGGATAAATACTTGAAAATCAATATTTTTCAAATTCAGTACAACCATACACAAAGCATATGTCTTGAAGCCGTTTAACTCATACAAGAATTATTGCCAGAATTGTGTCAAAAGTTTAGGCAATTTTTTTTGTGTTTGACACGTTTTATAATTCTGCCTTATATTGTGGTAATAAAAATACCGAACAATTCTATATCTTAACAAAAAAAAAATACCATAATGCGCGAAAACGGACACAATTTCTGGGGATGGTAAGTTCGGTCAGCCTAAGAACAGTATTAATTAAATCAAAAAGATCACCAAATTAATTCTGCAATTTCATTTACTCTTCAAATTTTCTATTTTAATTACATCAATATTTAAAACATAAAGCATTTTATTTAATAACTTTAAAAAAATGTCTTAAAATATTTATGATTTACAACTAATAAATGATTATAGCTTTATAGATAATCATTTATTTCCTAATAAAACTTACATATATGTCTATTACCGATGAATTCTGTCTTTCTTTCCGTTGTTTTTTTGTAGCCACTTTTTTGTCCATTCTGATCTATGTCAATATTTATGAACACAATAAGCTTATTTCTACTCCTAAATTTTCGACCTTTTTAGGTTAGGTTATGCTTATCTATTGACAGCTATTTACAAAATGTGTTTTTGCATGATTATCACATAAATTATAGCAATATTATTATCAATCACAAATTAATGTACTAAAACCAAAAAATTTATGAACACTCTTATCAAAATTTTGGGGATAACTTTTGAATTTTACTAGAATTCTCGTATGTGTAAAATAACTCTTACCCATAGTTGCCAAAGTTTAAACCTTAAGAAAATAAGTTTGACAACTAATATTTTTTATAGGTTTTGCGCCAAAAACAAGGGGTCTAACGTACTCGTATATGTCGCGACAGTACTCATAAAAACATCGAATTGAGTTTAAACGACGCTTATCAAAGAGACACTGCTATGTCAGCCACACACTTTTCAAAAATTCTCTAAGAAAAAACTGCGCATACCTAACCTTAGAGATTTTCGGAGCCTGTGTGCATGAAATCGCCTTTGTTGTATAGTATTTTTTAAGATATAAGAAAATGACTAGACATATCGATTAACTCTGATTGCAATAAAAATCATCGATCCTCCTGGTCCTTTATGGCCATGCCAACAGGGGCGAGAATAGTTCAGGTCCGCAATAAGATATCCGCGAATAAGACATCATGAATACTTATATAATGTTTCGGTCAGGTAGAAATACGACCCTGTACGGACGGATGCGATAATTAGATCAACCGGCCCTAATAGTACCGTAAATGCTAATTTCCAGGGTTTTTACTGCATTCAGAAGCAGTGGAGACTTTTAGTATATCTTGAAAAATACTATACCGGATTGTGCAGGCTGCCTACCCGGCCTGCCTAGTTTTTTCTCAGAGGATTTCCGAAATGTGTGTGTGGGGGGACATTTAGATAAAGAACAGAGACAGATTATTTTCATTTATGGTTAAGAAAGCAAGAAAATAAACAGAATGACATAAATGATAAAAATTTATCATTATGTCCGTCAGAAGTAGTTCTTCCAAAGTTGTCATTTGTTTTAAAATGTGTTTAATTAACAAATATGTAAATTAACATATAACAAAAAATAAAGTTTAAAATAAACTAAAATATTTAATATTTTTACAGCATCTACTAAGCTAAAAAATATCAGCTGATACAATACATAGTGATAATTACGAAATATTACCTCATCATTGTTAAAAACACCCGCGTTCGCGAGATTCTTTAAAAGTATAATTACAGTACAAATATGGAGGTCTATTTTCTTTTGTTCTTAGGGTTCCGTTACACGCTGAAGTTCGCACGAGTTTATTATACATATTATTGTGGTACTCTACGTGAAATGTTTTTTTTACATGAATAAGTCTTAATTTGGATAAACGAAAAATATAATGATATTTACCTTTAAACCTGCAGTATTTCGCTCTTTAGGCTGCATCCAAGATGCTTAGTTGTATTTTTATGAAGCTTAGCCAAAGACCAAGTAACCGTGAAAAAGAGCTTCAGACTTAATATAATTTTGGAACTGAAAAACTTTGTATTTCGTGCTGAATTTTTATTGAGACAAATATTTTAGCAGAGCGCTTTCGGTAAAACATCATCAGTGCTATTTGTCAAGTAGGAGTCACAGTTATTTAAGCGTACATAATATGTAAACGGGATGTCGACTAACTATCACATCATTAAATAACAATAAAAGTAAAACAACTGTGGGTAATATCACATTTTTCCCTTCGGAAGGATACATTTTAAATTAAACCAAACTAGTGAACCATTCTGTGTTTTTTTTTTTCACCAATGGTATGGAAAAATGTAACATTATTTAAAGTTGTTTTACTTCTAATGTTATTTATTAATGTAATAGAACAGAATTTTACGTAAAATTTTACATAATAATATGCTATTTACCCTTTTTCTCTATCTTTACTAACAATCAAGATACAGAGGTGTAGCGAAACAGTCAAAATTTAAAAAACACCCTGTATCTCTAAGACGAATCAATTTAGCCGCGATCTTTTTTTACCGTTGCAGTTGTTTCGAAAATCGAACTGGAAAACGAGCGATCAGATAGATTTGCTCTGTCTCTTGTAGTTTTTCCAATATCCTGAAAATTCATCGAAAAGGCCTCACCTGTACATAAATTAAACAATTTGTGTTGTAGTATTATAAAACTTTTAATTTGCAAGGTTAAAAGGCGGCCCAACAATATATGCATCATTTATAAAGGTTATATAATAGATACTTAAGTCAAAAACTTAACAGTAAACCTAACAAAACCAGTCTTTTTTTTCTAAGTTTTAATTTATAACCATTCTCTTAAAAGGTAATAAATATCGCTTAATACGTTTAACAATAATTTCTTTATAAATGAATTAATCATGAACTAGTTAATAGCAAAAATATGCAAATACTTAAGAATAAAGGTACAAGGTAGTGGTACACAGTAGTTTCTTTATTAGTCAACTTTAAACAATTTTTATCCCAAATATTTTATATATACCTACATACCTATATTTATTTTAAAGATATATATATATATATATATATATATATATATATATATATATATATATATATATATATATATATATATATATATATATATATAACAGGGTCTTCATTAATGTCTGTAAACCACTGACCAAAAATGTTGCGGGTTGCCTATTCAGAGGTTGCACAAAATTTAATAAAATATCCCTAGAAATACTATTGGCGCCGTGCATTTTAAAATCGATTTTTAAATGTAAAAATATTTTGTTTTTTAAAGGTTAGAAAATTTACCTTTATCATTTTTTAATAATTGTAATTTGAACCAAGTTATTACAGCTTTTTTGGATAATTTTTGTATGCATTTAGTTTAAGTCTCTTGTTTGTCAATAATTTAGTTTACTAGATTTGGGTAGAAAAAATGTTAGTCAAGAAACGAAATCATGCACGAGGTATTTTTGTGGAGTAAAATGGATTTGAATGCGGTTTTTATTTGATTCGTATCGACGTCTACAAACTTTGTAAACAAATTGAATTATTGGAATAGAAAAACTTTATTTCTGCATTAAAAAAATGCATTTAAGGTTTGCAGTTAGGTATAAAAAATGTATAACTGGGTAAATAATGATGGAAATGAGAATTTGATACTGGGGGTTTTAAGGTGGCTGACATGCCGAATATGACATTGGCAAGGGTCTACGGAGTACCTGGTGCGCTGAGGATAGTGTAAACGTTAACTGGAATTTTACCCCAGTTTGACTGACATTGCAGGATTTGTTGTAAAACTTTAGAAGATGACGTTTACACCATCCTTAGCGCGCACCAGGTACTCCGCAGGCCTTTGCCAATGTCATATTCGTGTTCAGCGACCTCGAAAACCCCTGAGTAACAAATTCGAGGCCCATTTTCATCATTATTTCCTAGTTATAATTTTTTTATAATTGCTAATTTTAAAATGCATTTTTATAAGGCACAAATGCAGTTATTCATTTCCCATTAGTTAAATTTGTTCGCAAAGTTCTATATGTTCATACGAATTGAATGCAAGGAAGCAATTCAAATCCATGTTACTTACAAAAATACCTCTTAAGAGCCATTTTCTGTGACTATTCAAGTCATGTTAACTTTGGTTTACAAATTTATTTATATTATTTAAATAAAACTACTTGACTTAAAATGGTGGGCATTACTTAGATTTATTTGTACTTTATTAATAAATTAAATGTCAATTATTACATAATAAAAGAAATTAGGATAATTATTACATGCTAAAAGAAATTAAGATGCAACAATCTACAAAAAATCCAATTATTTAAATATTATACTAAAATAAAAGAAAGTATAGTTACATCACAATAAAATACAAGTAGTCATGCACAAACATTAAAATGTAATAAAAACTTAAACAATAATCTTACAAATAGCTTTGCAGCCATGAGAGTCTTAGAGTATCTTTCTCTTTAAAATTTTAAGTCAGTAATCAAAATGAAGTTGGTGCCCAGGTATTCTTTAACGGAAAAAAACTAAAAGTTATTGGGCAAGTATCATAATAACAAAGATAACAATAATTTAATAAGCGAATAACAATTAACACTATAGCAAGTGTTCAAAATGTCTTCCTTCATTTTCTAGACATATGTTGACTCTTCTTTTAAATTATCAAACACATTGTGAATCTGGTCAACTGTAATGTGTCCTATCTCGGCTCGAATTGCTTCCTCCAGTTCATCAACATTGTGAGGTCTGTTTCTGAAGACCTTATTTTTTAAATATCCAAATAAAAAGAAATCTAATGGCGTTAGATCTGGAGAACGAGGTGGCCATACATCTTTGCTAATTATTCTATCTTCATAAAATTCGGCTATGTATTGCAAAGTGAGCTGTGTGTGCAGGAGCCCCATCTTGTTGAAAGTAGCCCCTCTGAAGTTCCTCATCATCAAGTTGCTCAAAAAATTCATGCAGAATATTATGGTACCTTTCAGCATTTACTGTATCGTAAAAAAATATTGGACCTATAATCCTTCTTCTCGAAATTGCTACCCAGACCCCTATTTTAATTGGGTGTAAACTTGTTTCGATAAAGGTATGTGGATTCTCCGTGGCCCAAGTTCGGTAGTTCTGACTATTTACATAACCGGACAAATGAAACAATGCTTCATCAGAGAAGAAAGTACGGTCCAAAACATCATCATTGTTAAGAATTTCATTAAACCATTGACAAACTGCACCCTCTTTGCATAATCTGGTGGAAGGAGTTCTTGCAATACTGTGACCTTATATGGATGCATTTCTAATTTTTTGGTAAATGCTATGGCAAGTACCAACAGACATTCCTAAAAAAATGTATGGCATTGTAAACATAAATTTCAATTTTTATTTAAAATAGTATCCTTACCGGTCTGAGTAGACAGCTTCTCTACCGATTTGTTAGAACTGTGCTCCATTCGGACACGCATATCTTCAAGGACAGGTTCTGTAAGCACGCTAGGCCTTCCAGTGGACTTTCCCTACAAATGCAATGCTTGTTTTCAAAACGATTGATTAGCATACGTCTGTGATGAACAAATGTTTCATACTCAACAAGATTGTCAGGGAACCTTTCGCTAAACTGGTCCATGCAACTTTGGAGAGAATATGACCAAGATCCATCCTTAAGAGTTGCACTTCTAAAATGTGCCATTATTATAAAGGCATCTTGTTCCGCAGTCCACTTTTAAACGTTTTCTAAAAATAAAAAAACAGTTTTATTTACGTAACCTCAATAACAAAAACACATGTAACTTACCTTTAAAACCCGAAATATGCAAAGTAGCTCTGAAAAGAACTGTTTTAAGCTTGTAAAAATTTAATCAAAAAAATCTAAAACTTTTCCAAATAAACTATCCAAAAACCAAATACGCCAACAATGACCGGTCTGTCAGTAATATCAGTCAAATCAGCTGTCAAACAGAGCTGTGTTGCCAACACTAATTTTTTTCCTCATAAAAGGTGTGTTCTTTTGACCATTAACCTGCACTGATTATGATTTTTTAGAATTTTAACATTTTAGGAGGTTATTATAATCAGTAATTTTGACAAAAAGATTTTTTGCTTTGTTCGGAGATTAGAAACTGGTAAATGGTCACAGAAAAAAATAAACGTAGGCAAAAAATTTCTGAACTTTTTTCAACTTGCAACCTTGTAAATAGGAAAGAAACCAAGCAGTGGAGCCACTTTTACAAACCAAAATCGCGTGGTCACGTGGTGTACAAACATTAATGAAGGCACTGTATATATATATATATATATATATATATATATATATATATATATATATATATATATATATATATATATATATATATATATATATATATATATATATATATATATATATATATATATATATATATATATATATATATATATATAAATCAACAAAATCAAAATAATTAAGAATTGCTGGAGATAGACAACAAACCCCCAATAAACAGCTTCTATAGAAAGGAACCTTTGCACTAACTGATTAATAGTCCTAATACAGAAAACCAAAATACTTTGTTCTATGGAAAAACTTGGCCTGGAGTCTTAAATACAACTCCAGTATACCCAATGGTGTTATGAGTACTATATAATTTGGGTTTCTAGTGGTTACAAATTCTACAAAAAGAACTAATAAAATTGTAAAAAATAAGCAATCTACATTCGAAAAATAAACGGTAGATTATACATATTCTGATATTGGTTGTTGCTAACCGCATATTTCTTTTGTAAATCGTTGCTAATTGGAAAAGGACTTTGTTTCTAATAATCTGTCAATGCTAACAGGAGATATGCTTTGGCTAATCAAAGCTGTACTAAGAATTTATAGAAGACCAATGACTTACAAACTTTTTTATCTTCAAGTACTAGTTATCGTGGGTGCCATTTATCCAAATCCTATTTTTTCTCAGTTTCATCAATGACGACCAAGTAACGAAACATGCAGATATTGCATTTTTACGGCGCATTTTAGACAACACCACTCTGAACTACCTCCCATTAACCTTTGGATAATGTCAGACCAGATCAACAACTTAACGAAAAACTTATGTTCTATATAATAAAGGCTTTATTTGTAAAGCGCACTTAACAGTAGGTTACTTTAAAATATGCTCCTTGTACATATGTTTTTATTAGTAAAAAATAACCTATTAATAGTTTTGCCAAATATTTTTGTAAGTCGAAACTTTATACGAGCTATAAGCATTTTAAATACAAATCGCCTGCGCCAGTACAACATTTGGGTATTTAAATGCTGCATGACGTTGAAACGCATCATTCAAGGACACAGATAAACTGTAAATACTAGATTTTACCATGCCGGCACAGGCAGCGTTGTTACAATATATTTGGGAAATGTACCGAATGTTTATAATAAAATCTACTTAAAATTTATCACAGTAATTGTCCATTTTTTTAAGTTTGTTTTAGTACATAAACTTACAAAAAAAAAATAATTTAGATTTTTAATAATATTTAGATTAGTTTATAATGTACTTGTTAGTGCCTGTCATTGAAATCCGCCATTCCCTGATATGTCTACTCAGTATATATGTATTGCCGGCAAACAGAAACAACCTTATTTGACTAACAAAAACTAACCATTTAGTAATTCCCTAGAAATGGCTGAATAGTTAGTCAAATATTCTAATAATAGGGCTATTATGCTATTTTCCGGCAATATTTACACCACTTTTTCTTTAATGTGATAGATTACTTATCTGTTTCGATTTACAGGCATAAAAAAACAAAAAACCATTATATATAATATGCCTATTATACAATTTAAAAAAATTACTTTACTTATAAAATTTAATAAAATGTATTACGAGAATTATGAAGCTTTAACATCGAAATGAAATCTACTTTTTTAATTCTCATCAATCTCATAGTAAATATTTTTATATTATGTTTTGTAAAGGTTAAAATGAATTTAAAGCTGAATAAATTATTTCGCATTTTACGTTAAATACGAAACAACACAGTATTTGTTTTTCCATCGTTATCCCTTAATAAATTTACCGTATGCCATAACTCTCTAGTATTATCTGACACACTACTTGCAAGTTAGCTGGGATCTTTGTTATGCTAGTTTCATGCTTCAATTAATTAACAGATCGTAACAAAAAGCTTAATATCTACCAAAAATAGTTGTCCACCAGAATTTTTGAAAAAACGGAGAAAATCTAAAAAAAAAGTACAAATCTAAGTATTGAGGCAACACTGGGCACAGGCGTTTGCTTCGTGTAATCAGGAGCAATGATAAATCGTTTTGGTTTGACGTCAGGCCTGAAATAAACGTTAAACGGTAATTACGCCTAAACTAAATTTTTTTCGAAAGAAGATATTTTGTTGGTGCTTCCTAAAAAGGAAGATTTAACGTGCTTCTGATTTAAAATAAATTTTATGCAACGAACCTATTGGTGCTATTTCGAACTGGATCATTTTCTTATATTAAATTTATTTTATGTTCTTCCGTTGGTCATTAATTAGTGTTTATAATTTGCAAGAAAATTAATTTTAAATCCAAGAGACTATGAATCATTTAACTTACATAGAAGGATGCCAATTACGTGCATCTTGAAAGACACAAATATAAATTTTAAAAAGGATAGCTTCACAAGGCTATTTTTTAATGTTTCTTTATTTAAAGAGCAGTAACAACAATTTACAACAGTCATGAATATAAAGTAAGAACGTTTAAGAAATAAATCTTTACATAGTACTAGTATTATAATATGATTGTATGTGGAAGGAATCTCTTCGTACTGTTACTCCCCGAAATTTAAAAAAGTTCAGTTCGACATACAGAAGACAAGATAATAAAATGGTACGATAGAGAACATGTATTTGACAGGTTGAACATTAGACTTATAGTTATTAATTTAAATGAATCTAGTGATTTAAGTGATTTTGACGATGATTCAGATAACTAAAACATTAATCATTTTACTAAATAATGTATTTTTGCCAAATTATTGGTTTCTTTTAGTTTATTATTTTGTATTTCCTAATAAGGTATATGACCAATATATAAGAAAAAGTTATTTTTAAGTAATTTTGCTTTTGCAAAAACAAAACATATACAGACATTCAAATTCCTGAGTTATATCTGCATCGTCAAGAATCTTGACATATTTCTGTTAAAAACAATAAATCATTTGGCGAATTCTACTAAACACAGTTTTGTTTTAAAAAATATTCATTTTGGTTTAATTTGAATTTGGAATATATTTTCTTTAAAACGCGAGGATTCTTCCAAAAAAAAAGGGCTTCAAAAAATAAAGCGTTATTTTTGTAATAATCCATGCTATACCTTTGAAAGTATTTTTAAATTATTTTAATAAGAATCATTTTGTCTGTGTATGTGTTCTACTTTTAATCTTTTAATAATTATAAGTTAAATGTAATGCAATGCTTTAAGTATTTTGTGTATTTTCTGATTGTGTTATTTAATTGAATTATGTACATTTATCTTATTTGTGATATTAGTTTTTACACACCGCTGTGTTCAAATGTCGTTGTCGTGGTTGGGCCCAGTAGGATGTTTTGGAACATACACTAGAGTTGCTGGTTACCGGCAACTCTTCTGGCAAGCGCATGAAACGGTATCCAAAGCTAAAATGAACACAAGGCTTAACTCAAGGTGTTAGCATACCGTGCTGTTGAGTGAATGACATCCTGTACCTTAAACAGGTGTCTCCAATGGTGCTTCTGAGATACAGGGCGACCTCTTAGAGTATCTAGCCTTACTGCGGTAATACGGGGCTCTGCCGTGGTGGACTATTACTTCCCTAGCTCCAAACAGAAAGCAGACAGAACCGCTTTTATAGGAAAAAAGTGACAAAGGTGCGCTGACCGAAACGGATAAATCCGTTTCGAGAGGTGCCACCCAAGGTCACAAGCAGACAAAGGTGCACCGAACGAAACGAGTGAATCCGTTTCATAAGGTGCCCCTGAAGTCACCGGCGCCTGTTTCACGAGGAAGGGCTAATCCATCTCGAACAAACAGGTGCTTAGGAAGGGATCCCTAAATCCAAGCAGAAAGCGGAAAGAACCGCCTTTATAGGGAAAAGGGTTCTCTGGCTTTAAATAGAAAGCGGATAGGACTGTTTTCACAGGGTAAGGCCGAAGATGCGGCCTCAAAAGGAAGATCTAGTTTCTGTAACAAGGACCTGGTAGCTAGCTACGTCACTAGTCCGGGAGAGGAGGGCATGACGGATCTAATCGTCGGCTCGTCATACTCTCCAGGAGACAGGGACACCAGAGCACATCAGAACACATATTGTGCTCGTGTCCAGTAGCGCCACGAGTAAGAGGAGATGTAAGAACTTTCTCCCAATCTGATATCGGATTTATTAGAAGTCTAATTCTATTGGGAAAAATAAAAAAAAGGTATGAGCCACAATAGACCGAGCGGTCGCAGTGGAGGACGTAAAAAGTACACTCACTTTAAACCTAAACCTAAACCTATTAGTTTTTAGGATATATCCACGTATTCCATATGCCAAGTGGCGTAATTCGGGCATATACTAACCTGCAGGGAAAAAGCAAAGCGCTACAAACGTGGTCGTATTAGAAAGAGATAATATATGTTATCTTAGTTTATAATTTTTTTTATTTTGGGCAAAGTTTTTAAGTAAACTACGTTGTCTTGTGGAAAGCTGTATTTAATTTATGTTTTATATTATAACTTTTTGAATATTTCTTATCAATTTTATTTTCAAGGGCTAAGTAATGAGAGAGCAAATTCGGATAATTAAACGCCGAAATAGGAGATGGCTATCAAACAAAGACTTTTGTTCCTGTTACTTACAGTGCGTTTCAGCAGGGAACTGTAGCCACTGGTTTCCGTTGATATCCGACACTAATTATTGTATTTCTTGGACAATCCGTGCATAGCACCTATTTTATTTCAACTACTTCCATTGTACGGTTGGCGGATTTAACCTCAAGGGCATGTGCAGTGGTAACTATTTTATTTTTCATATAAATTAAAAGTGGAAATTGTATCACTTTTTTTCGATATGTTAAACAAGGTGACAAATAGAATTATTTATTTGATTTCATAATATACCCCTAAAAGATCTCATCTTTAATTAAAAAAAACCTGTTTATTAATTTTTTTATGTTTTTTAAAGAAATTATCTTTCGTACTCCTTAACGTACCAAAATAAAGGACTTTCTTGCAATTTAAAAGCGTGAAAGATGTAGTATCGAATACATTAGGTTCAAGTAGGGTTTCCATATCGTCTCTTTTCAATCCAGGACATATGGTCCAAAAATCCGGACAAATATATATATATATATATATATATATATATATATATATATATATATATATATATATATATATATATATATATATATATATATATATTTAATAATATAATATATATATATATATATATATATATATATATATATATATATATATATATTTATGTTTTTCAAAAATTATGTGGATTTTCTTGGGGATAAGGTCAGGCAATATTAAAAACAGTTGCTTACTAAGCAATTTTCATATAATTTTTGTCAATTACGACGTTTCGGCCTGGGGGACCTCATCAGGATATATGTTTTTTTTTATAATAACAACAAATCAATCTTAAACAAGGGGTTTCTTCACAAAAACACTCATTTTTTTTTGTGTAATGAACATTTAGAACTTAAAAGTGACAAACAAACATTAAAATTTTAAAACACAAATAAATACAATAAACGGTCTTTCGTTTCAACCAATGTTTAACGAGTTTATGGAATTAAAAAAAATACCTAAATTTATAAAACAATATTGTATATATATATATATATATATATATATTTTTTTTTTTGATAAAATTTTTACTGTTACATACACCCATAAAATTATTGAATATATTATAATCATGTATTGGTTTATCGTATTTTGTTTTTTTTTTTTTTAAAAATAATATAAATTAATTATTATTTGCTGCCTTGTTAACATTGTAAACTTAGAAAATCTTTTAACGTTACTGACACTAACGTTTTTTAACACTAAAATAATTTATTTCTGAGGTGCCCAATGAAAGGTGATGCTAGCAAAATATTCAGTGAAATGCAAATTTAGAACAAAAAAATATTGCTATCTTAACTTAATAAAAACCAATATCTTGGAGGATGTGATGATTTAAAATAATTTTCTTATATAGCATTTTGCTAAAACTTTAAAAATAAGGGTACTTTACTTTCTTAACTATTTGGACACCCTGTATAATTTTTTTGCCCCGGCAATCGTTTTTTATTAAGCAAAACTTTTTAGAAGAACTGTCTTTTTCTCGAAAAATAAAATTTTTGGTCCGTTCTCCTTCTCGCTACCATATCGCCGAAGATACTGTATAAAAATAACAAAAACCTCTGGTAAAGTATGATTGTCACCAATGCACATTTTTTTAATTAATGATCAAGCCCGAGTGCCTGTATCATTTTGTAAATTAATATTAATCTATTTAATACACTCATGGACAAAAATATCGAATAATCTTAAAATTTTTCATAAGACGCAACGCTAATTCTCTATACCAAAAATACTTATATTACCACCAAAAAATCATCAAACGAGGTGAATAAAATGTAAAGTGTTCAAAAAGAACAATCCCACAGTTGTTTATCATTACAACATTTGCAGTGTTACTAATAAACCCTACAGAGTGTTACACATTTTTAAATCAATAACGGCCATTTAATTTACTACTGCTTTCTTTTTTTAAAAACTTTGTACAAAGTGTGGGATTAAACAGTAACACGACAAATCTTGTAATGATACACAACTATGAGATTGTCCTTTTTTTAACACTTTACATTTTACTCACCTCGTTTAATGATTTTTAAGGGGTAATATAAATATTTTTGGTACAGACAATTAGCACTGGAAAATTTTAAGGTTATTCGACATTTTGTCCATGAGTGTATAATCTTTTTATTTAAACTTAGCAGACCCACAGGATCTAACATAAAACGAATCCTAGACACTCACGGTACGTTAGTTACGATACCCACGGCACATTAGTACTCAGGCTTTTAGCCTTCGTGGACCTATTGCACTTCAAAATGAATTTCGATGCCTAATTTTACCGTTCTTGTAAGATATCTCGATATAAATTTCTTAGTAGATATAATATAATAGAAAAGACTTTGGCATAGCTATGGTGATATATGTTACCATTGTTTACTAAATGTTAATAATGGTGACTTTAGCATTAAGTGAAAAAATATATGTCACCAATATTTGAGAGCACATCACATATGTGGTGACAATAATGTATCCTTGACCTTCTTAAAAACTTAACACAGAGAAAAAATCTAGGCTAAAACCAGCCAAAACTGCATCATGAATTATTCTACCTGTCTTGCAGCCGAGTTGCAGGTTTTATTGCTGACCGGTAAAAAGCGTCTTCTTTGACAAAAAACCAAAACGGCCCTTGGCGATGTAAAAGCGGTCTACCATTTCGCCTTAGCCGACAACCGAATCCGCGAGAGAGTGGTTCACCTTGGTATGTCTCGATAGAGTTAGTGATATGTATATCCAGTGTTGTTTAAGTTAAAATTTGAATTAACCAAAATAAAGATGAAATGTACAGGGTTGTTCACAAAAAAAATTAAATAGACCATTTTTTATGCTAATGAGTATTACCAAAATTTGGGATGTTGAGTAGGCTTTAATATAGAAATAAGTTACAAAATGAAGAAACCCCGAAACTGATTTTTATGGGTTGCTAAAGCTTTTGTGGTTAGTCCCAAATTAACCTGAGTTTAAAACAAAAATTATTAGAATGTTTAAACTGGTCCATCCTTCTGTATAGACATGCAACAAGAACTCTTAAAGCTCATATCATCAATGATCTAACGAGGAGGTTCTGCATAGTCCAAACTTCAAACAGCGAAAGAGAGCTGTGGTTAGTTGTGGTTAGTTTTGGTTAGAAAGAACAAGAATTTGCCATTTTACAATTGTAATGTTCTTTAATTTAATTTAATTTAATTATTATTTGGTTTCCAGAATTTAAATTTTATAAAATTATGTAGAAATAATTACTTCATGTAGGTATAAATAATTTTATAATAATTTGATTTTTTAATTAAAACTTGCTCTGGGTATATTAATGCAAAGCTAGGCCATATTTATTTCCTGACAATAAAAAATGTATCTATATTCTTACGAGAAGTCAAATAATATTTTTATTTAAATCAATATTTTATATTCCATAAAAAGCAAATATTCTTTCATAGTTTAAAGAATATACAATATAGTCACCGAAAAATTGAGTCACTTGCATATAAACTTTAGATGTTTTGGCTTTAAAGACACCGTGCGGCGTCTCCGCCGATCGCGAACCGACAAAAAAGTTTCAGGTGATATTTGTGTAAACAATACCAATTTATTCAAGCGTTTTCTCTGATAGGGATTGTCACAGAACGAGGAATATATTTTTTATTATTTGAATGATGATTACGATAATATTAGCATAATGTTGATAATATTTGTTTATGGTCATCAAAGTAAATAAATGTAAAAATTTTTTGTCTCTATTACCTATTAATAATTATCCCTAGAACTACAAATCGGGGTAGGCATCTACCCCGAGTAAATGTTGATCTATAATAAATTATATAATCTATATGATATTTATTAATATAGTCCTTTGAGCATCTAAACAACGATAAATCGCCTTTTATTTTACTTTCACAATTATCCATTGAACAAAAATGTATTATTACCAGACATATTCAACAATTTATAGGGGCACGGTATAACAAAAACGAGTTCTGGCGCCCTGCGTATCAGCCGGCTTCACACCATAGACTGGTACGAATATACTGGATAGGCGGGGATAAGACGGGTGCGTTTTGAGAGCCGCCACGAGTGGCGCAACTAATATATTATATATTCTTTAAACTATGCCTCTTTTCTGGACGAGATCAGATATGACCAAAAACATAAAGCTAAAAAACCCAAATTTTTGCCTTCTCTAAGTTATTAGTTATTATTTTGTAAAATTAACTCCTTTTAATAACTTTTATAAAGGTAAAAGTTAAAAAGTGTATTATAAAAAATAGAATTTTGCAAAAACCATTAAATAAAAAACATTTACTAATAAAATTCTAATTAATTTAACCTTTTGAACAGTGAAGACAATGAAACAAACATTTGGTCGAATTAAAACCATACTTTCAACTGGAGCATGTGAAGTTTTATAGGTTTTCGTGCATTTACTTCTCCTTATACTTTATTTTATGTTTTTAATGACCTAAATCCAAATCAAAAACAAAATGATTATTTTTAAAATTTAATTTAAATTTATCTTTAATTTAATTTATAAATTTATATCAGAATTTATTAACAAACAATAATATAAATATATAATATTATAATATATTATATATATATATATTATATATATATATATATATATATATATATATATATATATATATATATGTATAACACAGCTTAAACTTCTCGACTTATTCGTACATACATTCTTTATTGCCAGCAACAGGCTTCGCAAAGTCGAAGAAAATCTTTGATCTGATAAACTCATGAAAACGTATTTCTTGCGTACCTTCCTCTAAGATTTAAGATTAAAACTACATTAATCGTTAACCCTGTACTTTAATCATTGACCCTGTCTTTTAACCTTAGAATAAATTTGTTTTTTATATTATTATTATTCATACAACTTCTAAAACTGTCCTGGGTTTCTTTGAAATGGTGCTTAATATGTTAAAATACTATCCTTTTAAGATTCTTGGACCCTTAATGGCAACCAAAATAGTGGAATTTCTTTGAATTTTCCGCAATTTTGTGATATTTTGCATATCTTGATAATTCGTTCGTTTTATATTATGGGGTCGACTGGTTAATTATAAGGCAAAAACACACATGTTTTTTTTCTTAAGGTTTTGTCCGGATATGTTTGTGGGTGAACTTTATGGTTGTTTTTTTGTAATATATTTAATATTAAATTGCAAATCCAATAATATTAAAAAATGTTTTTTTTAAACCCTTAATACGATTTATGTAAATTATGAGCATATCTACAGATGGCTCTGTTTTAAAAAACAGAACGGCTTGCTCTTTTTCTCATTAAAATAAAAATTTTGTTAAATAAATGAGACTTTATGATGAAGCTCTATATATACTACTAAATTTTGGGCTATCTGAGAGCCTTTGATCTTATGAGGAAAATCATAACTTTGTTATATTTACAGACAGCAAAAGTGCATTAACAAATTGTAATATCAAAGTTTTGGCAAATTATATAATAAAAGGCAAAAATAATAGGTAAAAAAATAGTAAAAGATGAAAAAAACATTATTAAAGCAATGCAAATAAGAAAAAAAATAAAAAAAAACAAAAGTGAAACAAAAAAGCAAAACAAGAAAAAATAAAACAAAGAAACAACCAAAAAACAAAAACATAAATATTAAGATTAAATATGTATTAGATAGGCGTTGTTGTATAACTTATGATTAATTTTAAGGGTAATTGTAATGTACATATATACCCCTAATCTTGATAAACTTAAAATTATATAATAAACAAAAAGAGATGCTGGCCAGTTGGATAAACCAATGCCATAAAACATAATTTTAAAAATTTAATAAATTACATATATACTGGGTATAAATGACTAAATATAATTAAATTTTTTAGAAACCGTTTCAAAACGTACAACTATGGAAACTTAACCTTTCACTTTAAAATACTTGCCGCAGACGCACTTTAAAATTAAATTTATTCTATCTATGTATCTATCTTTGATGAATGTATAAGTTATACATTAAAAATAAATTTATGTTACATTTGATAACGATCTTGTGATCATCTAAAACCAAAATCTATAAGCAAATTTTTGCTAGCTTACCATGTAACAAATCTACTTATGCACAGCATATCTAACAGGCAGTACGATCTCTCCCTGGCGGCGCTGTTGATATTTTTAAGCACAAAACACGAAAGAAACGATTACAATTCAAATAAAGCAGACATATTATTTCTTAGCAAAACGTTGGCTGAACTTCCGCAAGAAAAATGACCGTACTTTCCCGTAAATTCATGAAAGGCTGCTCCTTTCTGTTAGTTATGCTGTGATACCAGTATGATACCGGTATGTTGTGGTTACCTAGAAAAAATTTGATATATGTAAAGCCAAGATGCAAGGATCACTTATAACCAAGACCGTAATCGGCTGAACAGTGGTTAAAACTTCAAAGCTATTGGTCACTTGGCAATAAAAGTGTGAGTTCGGCAGTGAAAGCGTCTCTTTAACTTAATACCCTAATAACAAATGTAAGTAATTCCAATTTATTAGAGAATGAGCATCATGAAAGGTACTTAGGCACGGTATATTTATGGAATTTAAGTATAAAATTTAACTTTAAAATTAAATAATCTAAAAGTATTGTGACCTTTTATTTATAATTTTAATTACAAATAGAGTTAAATGCCTTTTAAAGATTATTTTACTGTCATTTGTCTATTGACATTTTTCAATAGCCAATTTTGAAGTGGACTAAATGTGCTTACAAAGCATAAGCAGTCTTTGGAAATTTCCACAACCAATCAGTCGCTTAAAAAAATAAGATTTGGTTTAGGTTTCTCTCGTTGACGTCAAAACTATAACGGTTTTACTTAGGGGAATTTACAAATTAGTATTAATTTAGCAAATGACAACAATAACGGCACCATACCAAACAAACTTAACCTGTGAAAAATAAACCATTTGAACCTTGAACTTAAAAAAAATATATCTCTTGTTCTCTTTTGGTTTAATTTATCCAGCCACCTTTTACTAAGGGCACGTATTTAGTGACAGCAAATGGTACTTAGGTTTTTTCTAACCTAACTCTTAATTAATTGGGGATCATAAACAGCCTATTTAGGAATTATTTAAATTACTCCTTAAAAGTCACATTTAAGGAATTAAAAACTGTGTACAAATAGAATTTTCTAAACTAAATGAATTACATGCATCTCTATAGTCTCTGTTTATAAGGCAAAAAGATAATAAAATTAATTTTCAGTTAAATGGTAGTTTAGTTTATGCTTATGTATTTACAACTATGATACATTAAGCAAAAAAAAAGTCACTGGAAAACATCAAAAAATTTCTCCTAATTCCTGCACTTGCTTTTCTTAGAAACACCCTTTATGATAAATATATTTAAATATTTCGTTATTTAAAGTTTAGAAATGTGAGTTATACTAATCCCCATTGATAATTTTATACTTATTAATTATTAAACAAATATTTGTATAATATCCTTTTAAATCCCAATGCAAAGGTTAAATATTTTAGGAGAGAATAAAATTAGTGCGCTTTATACAGGGTGGCCCATCGAAAACCAACAAGGTATACGGCAAAATTTAAATACTATGTCATTTTCTTGGTGTCTTTTTTTCATAAATTTCGTTTCCTCAAATAACTATTTTTTTAAATAAATATAAAGTGTGTAGTACCAATAATAAGGTAATTTTATTTTGAAAAAAATAGTAAAATAATATACAGGACGTCCCATTTAAAAACAGCAACTTTGCGTTATATCTTTAAAATTGTAAGCGATACAAAAAATTAAGCAGGACATTGGATTTTACATACGATTTTACACAAACCCGCTTTTTTACTTTTTTTTCTATCTTCACTGCAAACCGAGATACAAAGGTGTGCTGAAATCGCCAAAATGTGAAAAAACCTCCAAGGCGAGTTGTCTCAAAAATGAAACTAGAAAATGTGCCATCTATTTTAGTTTTCCCAATACTGTAAAAATTTATCGAAAAGGTGCCACCCTGTACATACAGTCCAAAGGGCCATATTTTCAGTCAAATAAATTACACTGCTGAAGCTTTGGTTTGTAACAAAAAATTTTCGCGCCTTACGATTTGTCAAATACATTCATCAAGTTATCAGAAGCGACAAAAAGGTTTATATTTATTACAATTTTTACAATTTTTTTACCTTATTTTAAGTGGTATCACTGGTGTATATTAACCACAAAATGTAGAGGAGACAACTATTTATTTAAAAATTTAATGAAATAATATAATAGATATAACATAAAATTATGTTTTTTAAATATTTAATTTATTCAAAAAGTGAGGGGCCTGGACCCCCTTTACTGAGTGGTATTGTACTTCCAGTTGATTGCTGACTAATGACTTTGTTTAGGGATAGGTTTCAAATCAATCTGTATGCAATTTAATTAAATCAAAAATGCAAAACTGTACCTAATAAACGGATTTTTAGCCAGTATGGATTGACTCAAGAAAAATGTACTGCTGTTATTTAAAAATTCCAAATATGCGACTTTAATGTATGATGACTGATGACATAATAAATTAAATATTAGCATAACATATGTACGAAAAATAAAAGTAAAAAAGAGATAGCTTAATTACTTTAGTTTATGCAGAATCAAATTCCTTAGGAATGTATGTTTCGGGGTTGACTTAAGCTTACGGGCATAAAAATGAAAGAACCACTAGTGACTGTGTGAAAAGATTCTCAGCAAGTGAAATGACCAGGAAAACCAGACGAGACGACCGCCTGATGGTGGTCGGCCTAGTATTGAGAGTTTAATGAAGAAGATTGTAGACTGCTATGCAATCGGAGAAAGGATTCGAATACCATCTCGAATGCGAAGATGGTTTTTGCGTGCGTTACTTTCTTATGCATTTCACTTACTAATTTAACACTTAGTTAGTAGTTAAGATAATGTAATACTCCTATGATTTTATTTTATTTAGACATAAACAGCTTTAAAAAAAAATGTGTTTTACATCTTAGTTTTCGTGTTTAAAATCCAAAAAAGTACATAAAATTTAGCAGTTTAAAATTCTAGATTGCCAACTATTTTTTATGTATTGTACATACTTTTGCTTTACATTTTGATTACTTTAATAAATATATTATTGTTAATTTATAACATTGGCCTTCTTATCAACGATATGACGTTTATTAATAATAAAACACAAGGCTAAAATATAATACCTCTCAAAATAAGACAACTCTCAAAAATTATGTTTGCTACGGCTATTTTCATAACAAGTGCAGGAAGAAAAATTTAGGAACTATATTGTTTCTACGAGCGTACTAAGGGTGATGACACAAAAAATATGTTTTTAATAAAATACACGTGAGGAGATAAAAATTAATTAAACAGTAATAATAATAAATAATGTTATGAATTCAAGGACTTTTAACTATTTTACAATTTTATTTATAATAATTTATATTAAAAATACAATTTTTAATATGTTGTACATTTATGGTAAAAGCCAAATCAAGCGAACGGTTTGAGCAGATGGTTAAACCAAAACTTATGGTGCCGTCAGAAGTAGTAACTGAAGCTGCAGGCTGTAGACATGGCGTCGGCTCAAGTGAGTTTATGGTATTATTTTTCGAAATATTTTTTGTTAAAATTGTATTGATTCATCTATATAACTTTCCGCAACCGAAACAGATTTCCATCCTCTGTACCGGTTAATAATAAAACCGATTAAATTTAAACCAAGCCGACAAACATAATCAGACAGAACCTGTTATTTTTATCGGTTTTGTTTGCCAACAAAATTGACCATCTACTTCGAATTTATGTTGCTTTTATTCGAAATCACTTGTTTGTTTGACAAAACTTTAAACCATATTATAAACCATAGTGTCATTAAACCCGCCCAAAAAATGAACAAAAAAATTCCATTGCTACTTGATCCAAAATTAACAAATCTTACGTAGCCAAGGCACTCTTAATTGGAATTAAAAAAACTAAATATTTTAACGCAGAAATGTTAAAAAGTGACATATGAGGCGTCATTGTATTTAGAATGATATATACTATCAGAATGGGAAAAAATGAAAAAATATAATGCTGGCGGTGGTCCATTTAAAATTTAAAGGTCCAAACTGGAAGTAATCCACAACATTTGCATAGGTCAAACAATGCATATTTAATACTGATATACCAAATTTTAATTATTCACCTTAAAATATTCATATTTTATCGAAAAGACTAATGAACGTAATTGATCAAAAAGATAAATAATAATTAATTAAATTTTAATTAACATTACTTGCGGCCATATTTTGATAGGTGACCTTGCGAATCCATATTAGTCTATTCAGAATTAACTTTAAAAAATGTATTTCAATTAAAAACAGATGAACGTAGAAATTAAGCGGTGGGATCGCGGACTATTAAATTAACTAATATCAAAAATATAGTTGTATATTGATCATTGCTAATATTGATACCAAATTTGATATTAAGATGTTTTTACCTTGTGTCCCTACAAAATTTTGTTATCGCGCCTTTTCAAAGTCGTACCACTCGTCAAATAATATTTATATCAGTTTTGTTAAATTCTCTCTTAGTTTTTTGAATATATCTTAGTTTCGGTTTTTATTCGCTAAAAAGTTGCGCTTTCACTCCCCTATAAAAGATTTTTTAGTTTATCATCCTGCAGTTTGTTCCATTCCGTATAAAAATGTTTTTTAGTAGAAACGTAAAAAGCTTTTTATTGCAACTATACTTATTTTATTAGAAACTTGCAGGTTAACTTTGGCATTTTTAATAATGGCTAAATTACGCACCACAACTCATACAACTTTTTTTTGGGATAAAAACAATTTGAAAATTATTTATATTTTTTACCATTTCAGTGTTATTTCCAAAGGGGCATATTTCAGGAAAAAAATAGAAATGTATTTTAAGGCGAGTGGGCCCCTCTCCCTACTAATTCATATGAGAATATAAAATCCTTTTTCTATAGAACTATACGATCTGTTTGCATCGCATATATCAACTGGTGTTTTAAATTCATTATAAGGATGTGTTGCGAACTACAATTTTCTTTCCGACATAATCTAACTTGCGGTTTTTTTCCTTTGGAATTTCGTGCCCTTGCTTTCGTATATGTTGTATCATTGAAACAGTTTAAGGTTTCTTTATATTCAATGAAATATTTTTTATTAGCATCTTGGCTGCAGTGTTTCAAACAGTTTTGACTGTGCTTTTTTCGTAGGTATTTTTGTCCATTTTTCTTCAATATTTGAAAATATTTGCTAAGAAACATCAGAGTTTCCAGCATCAAATTCCTAGTTTTTTTGCTTGACAAAACTGGCAATTTGTTTCCAAATGTACGACTTAAAAAAACAATGAACATAAACCATCAAAAATATAATTTGGAAGATTAGAATAACATCAGGTTGAAAAACATTCTAATTTAATTAGAAGTGAATGACATTTAGCGAGCGAGAAGCTGCTCATTAATATTAATAAACATATTTCCTATATGTACCGAAAAGTAAACACTTTTTTGTTAAAAATCGATTAATAAACATATGGTAAAAAACAGATGGGTTATTTATGAGCAAGTTTTCTTTTAGTGACACAAATTATAACCGGTTGTAAATAATTTAAAATTAAATAAACGTTAAAACCAGCATAAAAAAACTTTTCTTTACGTAGGTGTGAAGTCCGTTATCGTTTATCAATTCTTATGACAGCAACGCAATGCATTAAGGTATATATTTACATATGAACAGCAAAGAAAAAATGTCATATTAAGTTACAAAATTGCGCGAATTTTTGTCCCTAAAACTAATTGTATACATAAGACAGACCCACAAAAAAAAGTAAAGTGGTGTGTGCTGGGTGTCGGACTAGGATTTTCTGGAGTTTTTTTTCCGCTGAACACGAATCTGAAGTCAAAATTGGGAGTCAAACCGCAAATAATTGAGAAAAAGCGTAATTTTAGATATTAACTTTTTTTATTTAAAACGTCAATATTAAACTATAAGATAGGAAACTTTATATGACATAGCAATGTTAAAAAGACCTTTATTTAAATTATATACCTTTGCAAATGAATATTTTTATAATAAAAAAACCAAATTTTTGGGATTTTTCAAGGTATACCTCTGAACAAAATATAAAAATTTTTTTTTTATTTTGGATTTTTTTTGATAATTTAAATAAATAAATAAAGTTTAATTAAATTTTTTTTTTGACTGAAATTTTTTGTCAAAATTACATTTTCGTTTATATCTCCTTTATTAATTATTTTATCAAAAATGTTTAAAGAACTTTCTTTTTTAGTTTTTTATTTTTTTTAATCTCTGATAGTTTATATAGTCGTAGAAAACAAACATTCAGTGGTAGCAGGTTTCTGCCGGTAAATGTACCGTGTCGGCTTGTTGAGGTTTTCTCGATTTTTTGCTATTTGATCCCCAATTTTGACTTCAGATTCGTGTTCAGCGGAAAAAATATCTTAATACGACACCTAGCACACACCACTTTTTTTAAGGACCTGTGTAATTTTCGAAAAAACGGATTAAGAAATTAAATACGGTGCTCTGTTTATTTTTTTTTATATAATATAGGTATTTTAGGACCCAAAAATGCATTTCCGAAACCCTAAAAACCTGAAATTTTATTCAGAATTTATACCAGAAGCAATAAAAGATCTAGAAGTGCTACTTAATATCAAGTTACTTTAGTTGTTTTTATTAGGTAATTAATAAAATTATATATTTCCATCTGCATTACTGAAAAGTTTGCGAAAAATGCTACCCACTATGGAAATCAACAGCAAGACAAAAGCCTTCACTGAGCTTTTTTAGTTGATTTTCATTTTTTGGATTGGGTATAAGGCGGCTCAAAATTTTAGGGTAATAATAATGTTGCGAAATCCACTTATGCAAAAAGAGCAGATTCGTGCCCAACCAAAAACATTGTATAAAATTGGCTTTATAAAATTCCCACTGTAGCAAAAACGCATAGATAGAGAGGGTGAATATGTGGAAAAATGATGTTTAAATCATGTTCTTAGAGTTAAATAAAGAGTAACCACCAAAGTCTGGTTCGTATTCAAACCTTCCCCGAAATTAACGCAACCATTCGGCTTCCAATAAAATAAAATTAATACCCGGTGATATTTGTCAAAATTTAAGGGTTAATAAATAATTAGCAGTATTACCTGCAAGTCAAACCAATATACAAGAAAGTGTTTTTTAGTTTTCACATATAATTTTAAATAAAAACATAAGATCCAACGATTATCTTTGAAATTACCTATATAGAATTTCCGAAATTTTCGGGCAAAATATTTACACTAAAATTGGTAACTCTCCCTTAACTATGGGGTATCTTTTGCCGTGTCCTAATGGTAAATATTTGAATTTATTTTATCGTTTTTATAATTTATAATAAGAGATACTCATACATATACATTGTACCTGGTTTTGCCAAAAAGAGTATCATCAGTCTGTTTGTAGTGCTAATGTTAGCAATATCAGCTTAAAATGTCGCGACATAAATGATAAGGCTAGCAAGTTTTTAGTTTAAACTTGATTAATACCCAGTTGTATACATTAAGTAACTAGAATATACCTATTACCCATTAATACAGCATTACAGAATTTTAATTCAAATAAAAAGGAATACTACATTGCAATATTATTCTTTTTTATTTACACATACATGCATCACATGCCAAAAGGGAAAACGAAATACGATCAACCTTGTTTTATTCTGCCTGTGTTTTACTACAACTTTTGACGATTGCATTCTCTACACCTTTATCATACTGCCACAGTCGAGCAATGCAACTTTGTGTAAAGATTATCGCCTCATTAGTTTTATGAGCCGCTTTTTAAAGCTCTTCCCTTAAGTTCTGCACACAAAGCTTCATTGAAAATGCAAAGAAGTATGCGGAGCTAGCCAGTTCGGATTTAAGAACGAATTTGGAACCAGAGAAGCCATATTTAGTGTTTAGACATTGGTCCAAAATTGCCAAGATCAAAGAAAGGATGTTTTTGCGTGTTTTATGGATTACGAAAAAGCAGTTGAAAACGTCAAACACAATCTTCTGATAAAATACCTTGGTGACTTGGGATTGGATGGAAAAGATATAAGGTTAATCTCTACTGGCACCGAATGGCAGACATTAGAACAAGTAACGCTAAAACAACCAAAGATTAAGCCAAAGACTAGGGCTAAAAATAAACAATTTGCAAAACAAAGGTTATGAATATTAGTCGGAATGATATACTACACACGCAAATACATCTTAATGGAGAAAACATAGAACAAGTTACACAATTTAAATACTTGGGATGCATGATCAATAAAAAGTTGGATCCGGATCAGGAGATAAGATGCAGAATCGAGCAGACTAGAACAACCTTCACAAAACTCCGAAAATTTCTTACAGACAAGAACTTGAATTTCAGCCTTAGATACAGGATGGTGAAGTGTTATGTCTGGTCCGTTTTACTATACAGTGTCGAAACGTGGACGCTGAAGGCATCAATTAGAAATAACATTGAGGCCTTCAAAATGTGGATTCTGCGGCGATTCTGTGGATCGAGAACCGTTGAAACGTTTTAAAAAGATTAAGAAAAGAAAAATAGGTTATCTCGGATACATATTGCATGGAGAGAAATAAGAGGTACAGGTAGAAGAAATTATTGTTGTTGAAAAATATTCGTCAATGGACGGGAATAAGGGACTTCCAAGAACTCTAAAATGCGGCAAGAAATAGACTTAATTGATAAGAAAACGATGAACGCTTACGCAGGAATTTTAGAAGAAGAAAATACACGAACAATATCCTTTCCTCACCTAATCTTTGGAGTTTTTAAACCTATAGCTTAGGTTTTTTAAGATTAGTTGATATTAAATCATAGAAAACTAGCCTTTGTTTTCATAAGTTTTATAGTTCCTAAACTAATAAATGGTTTATGTGTTATTTGCGTTTACTTAAGAGCAGTCCTAATAATAAGTTCTCCATACCTTCTATAAGCACACCTGTGGGTTCATTTATTTAAATATCTAAAATGATAACAATGGACTGTGCAAAATAGTATTTCTTTACGTATTACGAATACGAATACGACTATATTTAACTGTGATAATTAAAAAAAACGTGTAGATACCACCTTTAAAAGCTATTAGGTTTAGACAAAAAGGTATCAAATATATTTTCTTTTAAGGTAAAGGGTGGAGAGAATTGAATTTGAGGACAAAACAAGCTGTTAGTATATTTCATATCTCATTAAATTAGTTTGTTATAATAATGCACAGGGAAAAACAATGTATATATTATTATCTTTTATAAAAATTTAAAATTTAAATTGATGTAATTTTTTAAAGACAAAATATCATACTAAAATAATCTGAGAAAATATGCAAAACCATATTTTAACCACTTAAAGACTGAAGAATAGGCTGGTAGAGTTATTTGTTAACTTTCAACACAATAACATAAAGCCCGACACACATTTCTTCGCACATTTAAGCAACAATAGCCCAGATCTTACTTTATAATTGTTTTGAGGATCTTTATTATCAATTTAATAGCCTGCCAAAGTTTCTCATTTTTTTATATATCCGTATATCAAGTTCGCCATAAATAAATTTGTGCAAGCCTCTTTGGACTGTTCTACGATAAAATAAATGATTCTTTTAACTATTTTAAAGCCATCACAAAGGCACATTTCCTTTAAAATCCTGTAAATATTATTTTTTAGTTACTTTAATTACCTAAAGCCATATTACATTAAACAAATTGTTATTTGTCAATTTGAGTAATAAATATTTTTCCCCTATATTTATATCCTTTTGTTTCGTGACAAAAACTATCTCTTCGTGGATAACTCTTTTACATGACAATTTATATTTTATTGCTTATGATATTTAAATTATGTGTTTATTTTTCCAGAAATACTTTGGGTAAAGCTTTCTCTTCTTAATTTATATTTATTAAGTGTTTTGTCTACATTCTAAAATTAATGAAAAATCCATAAATAACTAATAAAGCTACAGTAATAAAAATGTTAATATTAATTAACGAGAACTATCAAAAGCAAAAAAGTGCAATAATGTTTAAAATTCCTTTGTATTAAATTAATGTCAATATTTATATCTTTACTTTTTTTAAATATTATACATTTAGTGTTAAATACTAAAGAAAAATGTGGTCTTTTAAGCTCACATGAAAGAAAAATACAAAAAAAACATGTACGTGAGCGTAAAAAATGTTCAAATTTTCCCAATTGGGGTAAAAATAAGGTAATTTAATTGGTCTCCAACCTTAGATTATAAGGACAATATTTTATATTTGATTGTTTCTAAAACAAAAAGAAATCTCATATACTCCTACTGCTCATTGTAGAGGGCGCCACCTTCAATACTTAGCGTTCATTTAACATGACATATCTTCGGCCTCGAAGAAAATGGCTTAAGTTTTTTCCAAAAGTAAGATTTTACTGCCATCTGGTTAAGTCAAACGTAACTTATCGCTTAAAAATCGTATTAAGTTAATTAAATACATACAGAGGGCGGAACGACAAAAATAAAATTATGGCTGAAGTCCATGCTTGCTCAGAATAAAAGGAAAATGACCCAAGTCACCGTTGTTACGACTAAATAAAAAAACTAAATGGATCAAGTAAATTTTTAGACAAAACTATTACAAAAAAGTTATTTCCTTGCCCAAGACAGGCAACATATTAAAATGAATCAATTTTATCCCCTTCCTGTAAAATTTGGTCTATGTGACTTAGGCCATTTTCATCCGAGGCCGACGGTATGTCTGTATTACATTTTGCATTTTAAAATCCATATTCTTGTGTCTTGAGTTGACTATGATTTATTGTAGAAAAAGATATTTCTACCACAAATCATAGTCACCTCACTACAAACGGAAAAAAAATCTTTCTCCATTTCTTTACGGCAAATATCTAAAGAAATCTGTACATTCTTTTGTTAAGAGATACAAAATAATCTTTGATGCGTTTGTTAGCTGTTAATAACAATTTTGTGAAAACTAACAGACACATTTTTATTACAGACATGGACGCAGACAGCAGCTACGGTGGCAGTGATACCGCACAAGATTCGCACTCAGGTCACGAAACTAGCGCCAACTTTGAACCACATAATAATCATCACGAAATCACAAGTACAGCTGTTCATAGTGTGCCTACGCCTGTTGAAGAATCACCGCCAAATCACTATTACCACAAGAATGAAGTAACGTTACCAATACATTACGACGAAACAGATTATCAAAACGAAAGGAATCTTGCTAAGCCAAAAGAACCACATTATTTATCAACGGCTAACTTGAATATTAAGCAGTCATTAGAAAATCACAGTAACTTGGAAGAAATGAGTAAAAACTATAAAAGTACGAGTTATTTAAATGCTGATTCACCAGAAAGTATAAAGAAAAATGTTGGAATTGAGAATCCTGCGTTTGATGAAGATGAACATGTTAACAACGGCAGAGGTTGGTATAAAATGTGTTCATAACGTATGTCCCTAAAAATTTCGGAAAAAAATAAATATTTTAATTTTTGGTTAGAAATTAAATTTATTTATAAATTATCAATGAAAAATTATTTATACAACTTTAAACTTTATAATGTATTTTTATAGAATATACATGGGTCCATGTTCTTCGATGGCACGTAGTTTTGATATTACATGAGCCATAAGCCTTTGGACCATCGTTAAATCGACCTCACGAAATTTTTGCAGTATTCTCCGCCTTAGCTGTTCCTTATTTTGGGCTTACCATCCATTATCATACACTTTTCGACTTAAAGGAGCCCAAAACTCTTCTATAGGCCTGGCCTGAGGCACATTTGGAGGGTTGTCGCGCTTAGGAAAAAAAAATATTTTGAGCGGTTAACCATTCTGTCGTTCTCCTGGAGTAATGGCACGATCGGGCCAGAATATGACTTCATCATTGGGATGATGAGTAATTATAAGGTAAAGAAGTTTTGTTAGGCATCTTTAATATAAATGTCCGCATTGATAGCTTCACCGCGAACACGTCCAGCAAACTGAGAAACACCGCCTTCTGAGATGGCACATCATACCAAAATTTTATCGGTAAATTTGACCTTGCCTTTAAATCTAATTTGGTCGGAGGCTTCTTTACCATTACGTGTATAGAATCCGTCGTTGCCTCTCATCCCAGAACTTGACAAGGTTAAATATTTTTCATCATCCATAATGAGAATTTTACCGGGAAAATGAATACGTCTCAATGCAGGGCAACATCTGGGTATTTTTTCTAACTGAGCTGCCGTGTATTAAGGAGTTTCCTTTCTTCTTTTATAACGTTTTAAATTATTACTGGAAAGTGTTCTACTTACGGTCATGCATTGTATCTTCGGCCAATCTTGCGCAATAACTTTCCCAAACTGTTTTCTACACTTTCAACCAATCTCCTTTCCCGGGCACGAATTAAAACTCTTGGTCTTCCACTTTTTAGTAAACTAATGCATGGTATGCCATTTTTACAGTTTTTAATAGTCTGGTAAATTGTCGAAATAGAAATATTTTGAGCACTGAAAATTCTAACAATATCGCGCTTAGGTACTTGTTCAACTAAATGATAAATATTTTGACAAATATTAAGCTTATACCACATCTTGACAAATCGTATTAATGGCATTTAAATACGTACTTTGAGTTGTGTATAAACTTTTGTTTCCAATGGCAAGTTGCTCCAACGCGATCTTAGATAAATAAATTAAAACGGAAATTTTCCGAAAACTTTAGGGACATACGTTATTAATTATTCAGTTTAAAATTACTAAAACAACACTTGAAATTTCATTATACTTAAAGTTTATTTTTAAACAATACACTCTTAATACTTCTGAAATTTATTGAGAACCGATTTGATACTCTAACGACCGAGTGATGATCGCATTGTTAAATTTAGCTATGGACTTAGCAATTGTTAAAAGTTAACAACGGTTTAGAATGTTTAACAAAATGTCAGATTTTGACAGGTTGCCTACTAAAATCATTAAACAACACTGACAATGACGTTTTGTTAAACATTCTAAACCGTTGTTAACTTTTAACAATTGCTAAGTCCATTGCTAAATTTAACAAAACGATCATCACTCGGCCGAAAATCTTGTGGAGTTTATACCAAAATTAGATAATCATTATTTCATAACAAATTCTGATACTTGGCAAGCAATTTAGATTTTAAACTTCTTTTTAAAGAATTCAATAACCCAGCGAAACATATATAGCAAAAAGCCTTATGATAAAAAACTAATCTTTACAGTAAAAAGCACATTTGACAACTCCAAACCGTACAATGGAGAATTAGCTCGTGGACTTTCGACACCCACCAAAACCGAGGAACCCGTAAGTGAAGCCGTCAATTTAGAGTTAATTAACCTAAAACCAGCAGGAAAAGATGTAACGGGACCTTATGAAAATGGACTTAATGGTGTTAGTGGCATTCCCATTAAAAAAGAAGATGACGCAGAAATGGGAAACCCTTATGACGAGTATTTTGTTCCTGTAAATGAACATCGCAAATACATGAGGTAAGAGCATGTGTATACTTATTTATTATTTATTTAAAGTTTTTGTTGACCACAATATGTTTAGGTCGTACCAAGAAGAACTAAGTTAAAATGGTAAAATTAAATAGTGCATACCTGGTGGTGCGTCGCCGAGCGGAACATAGGAAATCCCATGTAGGAAGGTTTTAGGTAAATCAAATTCATTGGCTCACTCGGTAAAATAATATTGTCCCTGACATGAGGAAAAGTGTTAAAAACAGTAACAGCGGTATTTGAAAAGATTCAATGCGAAAAGTCCCTTACAGATTATAAAAGTTTTAAGCGACATCTTGTATTCTCAATAGCCCATGTCCATTTTAACTATTAAACGTATTGTCAGTAAGTTTGAACCAAAGGTAGCGTAATAAATAATTAAATGTCAACTTAAATATCGAAATAGAGCCGAAGAAAGAGAGAACAGAGATCTTAATAGTACTGAGTGTGGAGGATAACAAAATGGTTAGTAGAGGTTCTGCAAGAGTAAATAACATCATAAACTATTGCACTTGAACCAAATTATTCGTATAAATTCGAAAAACATCAAAAGCTGCAAGAAGAAGATAAAGAGCGAAGAATGGCATTTTGTTTTGAAATGATGGAAAGAGCAAATAACGCTAGGAATTTTTTAAGATATAATTGTTTTACCGATGAATTTACATTCACCCCCAACACAATGAACCAAATGTCCAGAAGTGCCGGTATTGGAGACAAGAAAATGAACATCGCTTTATTCATACTCGGACACAATATCCCCAAAAAACAAATGTATTCGTGTGTATTATCGGACACCATTGGACCCTTTTTTATGGACTATAACCTGACAGCAGAAACCTATTGAGACTTATTTCAAGCTTAAATTGGACCCGCCTTGGAAGAAGTTGGTCGGGAAGATCAAATGATCTGGTACCAAATTGATAGTTGCCCGCCATAATGCCCGTATGGTTAAAGAATAGCTGGAAAATGCTTTTAACGGCAATATTATTGGTCCATGGTACCGGATACTTTGGCCAGCCAGGTCACCTGATCTTTAACCGAATGACTTCTTTCTGTGGGTCACTTAAAAGTGTCATGTATAAAAGTGTAAAATTTGATAATCTAAACCAGCTACAAAACGCTATTTCGTTAGAATGTAATGAAATTTCGCAATATCAACTTAGCAACGTTAGAAATGAATTTTATGATCGGTTGGGATATTGTTTAGCTGTTAAATGGGGGGTTGTTTGAACATTTGATAAATTAATGTTTTTATGGAATTCTCCATTATTTTTAAAAAAGTTATTGTATTTTATTTCATTTTATTTTTTCACACCTAGTAAAATATTAAGAGTTCAGTTCTCTCTTTTTCGGATCTATTTTCGATCTTCTGAGTTAAACATTTACAATTATTTATTGCGATGGGTTTGGACTCGAATTTACTAACAATACGTTTAATGGTTGAAATGGACCAGATAGGCTTAATGGGAAAATAAATTGAAAATATTTCAGATACTGCTATTGGTTTAATTAAATTTAAGTATGAAACTTATTTTTTTAATGATCGATAGTAATAATTGTTCTAAGTTAAACTTAATTGATACATTAAATGAAAGGTTAAAAATTATGTTAACGTGTCTTTTACTTTAAATGTAATGGTTGTGAGGTTGATAAAACGAAAGAAAAAACATTTCTTGTATTCGGCTGTACGTCAGATTTAACAAAGCTTTATAACAAATAGTTTGCTGTTGGCTGGTGTCTGTTTGGTTTTACCTGAACCGAAAATTTGGTAATTTTGCAATTACATTTAATAGAATAATTCAAGATTCGCCTATTAATTTTTTTTGAAACTTGGCACAAGGATTTGTCAGATTGGTCTCTTTAAAAAGTTATCTCACATTTTTTCTGTAAAATATACAGGGGAGCCAATAATTAACCCCCTTAAAATTTACATGGGATTTCCTATGTTCCGCTCGGCGACGCACCACCCGGTATATATGGAACGCAATAAATTATAGTAATTATTTTCCCTTCCGACCCAAATTATGACGGACTCTAAAAGAAAATTTTAGTGGCAGACAAAAAAAGACAAATATAATATTTTAAAAAATTCAGAAGACGCAGTATTACCGTAAATATAAACTGTTCTTGCACATGTCAAATATATTAAAACTTAATTTTAAGATTAAAAATTATTGAAAAGCTTTGATAAAATTAGTTTAAAAAACTAAATAAACAAATATAAAACTGAGGCCCAGTTTCTTTTTAATATTTAAATGTCTTAAAACTTATGTTTTTCTGATCTTCATGTCAGTGCAATAATATACTTGAAAATAAATGTTATGTAATTTGTAAAAAAGACATCAATACTGCATTTTCTTAATTTTTTAAATGTGCTATTTTTTTAACAAATAAAATTTAAGTTATAGTAAAATTTTAAAGAAATGTGAAATATGTTTGAAGAAAGCACTCTTTAAGAATAATTTATAATATTTTTAAATTAATATTCGCTGTTATCGACTAAGTTACCCATGTCCAATATTTCCTTTATTTGTTAAGGATTAGTAATTATGCACCTCAGCAATTGTGTAGTTTTAAAATATTATAAATTTATGTTTTAAATTTCCTTTCAAAAAGTTTCGAGGGTTAATTATAGCCTAGTTTACAAAAAAAAATAAACAGAAAAATTAGAAACAAAAATACGAATATGTCATTCTTACTTCATCAAGTATTTAGTGGCGAATAACGTAAATGCATAAAACGTACTCACCATTGTCTTTAGTAATTGAAAAAATGCATTTTTTGTTTCCCAGGCTATTTGAAGAGATAAATAGGTTAAACTATTTTAGGTAAAGAATGTTATTAGCATAACCGTAGGAAGATGAAATCACGCAAGCTTTATTATAGTAGATTATATGCCCCTGACTCATTTTGTGGAATTTTCAAGATTATGGTAAATAAGGCCTTATCTTCTACATGGCACGGTAGCCTTGGCGGAAGCTTATTCATTTCGTAGTTGTTAGACATTATCTGAACAAAACTGGTACGCACGCATAATAAACGGTATATTACATCATCATCTAAAAATTTGCACCTTTATGGGGTTTTTAAAAATTAAAAAAAAATACTAAAGTTAAATAATATACCTGTTTTTTAGCAGATCTTAAATATAAGGAAAAAAAATATTACCATTATTGCAAAGTTTAACCTGATTCAGCGAATTAAGTTGTTCCGTGTGTGCCTAAATAGTCCTTTGGCTGGACCCATTTGAGCATGCCACCAGAGGTCCATGGATTTTTGCAATGGGTCGCTGATCAAAAAAAAAATGGTTTTAGCGACCACAAGTTGCCCAATTTTTTGTTTATTAGCAATGTTTGGCCATTTTTTGGGGTTTTTTGTAATTTTCCCTTACAAATCGTTATTTTATGGAAAAATAATTTAAACAAAACTTGTATAGGATATAATTACGAACATTTTCCATTTTTTTTTGTGACTTTTCTGTAGGTCGAGTAATCGACTGGAAGATGTTCATGGGCGGCCATTTCCCAACCTCTTTTGCTGTTGTTATTGATTATATCGCGATCACGATTATGTGCTTGAATTAAAAAGTGAAAACGAAAATCATCCAGAATTATTAAGCTTGCTTCTTGTTTTTCATTTGAAGTGTAGGGGAGAGGGTAATGTGACGCGTGGGGTAACGCGACGCATGTAGGGGAGAGGGTAATGTGACGCGTGGAGTAATGCGACGCACGTCGTGTTGTATAGTACTAAAACACATTTTATTGTATTTTTGTCGCATATTAATTTTTCCCCTGACACAAGTTTCTGACACGGCGTCAATGACGCCAGATAACTCGCCTGCGCCATATTACCCCACTCTCCCCTACATCAAATAATGGACTGGACATTTCAATACCTTTTTTAAGTTTTCTTATTTAAGCACATCATCGTGATCGCGATAGAATCGATAAAAACATTACTTGACGTACAGAAAAGTCACAGAAAAAAAAGAAAATGTTCGTAATTAAATTCTCTACAACTTTTGTTTGAACTATTCATTCATTAAATACCGATATTTAAGGAAAAATTACAAAAAAACCCAAAAAAAATGGCCAAAAACTCCAAATAAAAAAATTGGACCACTTTTGTCCTCTAAAACCATTTTTTTCGTGATCAGCGACCAAAAGATTTCGGATACTGTCCATGGACCTCTGGTGGCATGCTCAAAGGGGTCCAGCCAAAGGACTAAGAGTAAAGTAAGATGAATTTTATCACTACGGAACTTAAAGATTTGGAGGTTAGGAGGGGAAAGGAAAATCTTTTTAGAAAGCCCTTTTACAGCAATAAAATCTAAAAGAATGTATAAGGGGAGCACTGCCTGTTGGTATGTTGCGAACTACAAGAACAGGAATTATATTAGCTAATTTTTTTGAACAAAAGCCCTAAACATATTTAAAAAAAGAAAGGTCTCCTACAGCTTATCGATGATAAAAGAAGGAAGCTTTTTTGTAAGAGTAGGATCAAAGATGCTAAATGTTATGGAAAAAAAACAGTTCCTAGACTTGGAGACAATATCCAAGCAGGGGTTCATTTCATACATGGAGAGTGTACGGGAGAGATTTATTTTTAACTCGACAGAGAAATCTAAGCTTTTGGAAGCTGTTGTGGTTACGGGTGTAATGTGTTTATGGAGAGTAAGGTCATTTCCGGAAGAAATGACTACAATATTAAATGATTTTTTGTTCTCAGAACTTGGCAGCTCATATATGAAGTATGAGAATTATAAGACTTTCTCGGGACAGCGAATATGGTGCATTAAACTGGACAAGATTTCTGATATCCCAATCCAACATACATGTCCACAAAAAAAGTGGTGTGTGCTGGGTGTCGAACTAAGATTTTCTTGCGTTTTATTTTTCCGCTGAACACGAATCTAAAGTTAAAATTAGGGGTCAAACAGCAAAAAATCAAGAAAACCCCAAAAAACCGACACGGTACATTTACCGGCAAAAACCTGCTACCACGGAATGTTTGAACTACGACTATACAAACTGTAAGAGATACAAAAAAATTCATAAAACAAACAAGAGACCTTTTTAAATTGTCTATAAAAAACTTATACAAGCATTTTTATAAGATAAATAATAAAGGAGATATAAACAAAAATTTCGGTCCAAAATGGGAAACAATTTTTTTATTAATGTGATTTTAGGGTTTATTTAATAATAAAGTATTTGTTTTTTAAATTTAAATTCCAATCCAGAAAAAATCCAAAATAAAAAAATAATTTTTATACCTTGAAAAATCCTGAAAATTTGTTTTTTTTTTGTTATAACTTATAACTCAAAAATATTATATTTAGACAAAAAGATTATATAACTTAAATTAAAAGTCTTGTAAAAATACAAAGTTTATGTCTTATAAAGTTTCGTGTATCTTTTATAGTTTTTAAGATATTGACTTTTTAAATTTTTTAAAAAAACATTAATATCTGAAATTACGCCTTTTCTCGATTATTTGCTGTTTGACCCCCAATTGTGACTTCAGATTCATGTTCAGCGAAAAAGAACTTCAGAAAATCCTAGTCCGACACCCATCACATACCACTTTTTTTTGTGGGCCTATGATATTAATTAAAAGTTCTGTGAAAGAGATATTTTGCATTACCCTCCGCTGGCGGGCTTAAGAAAATTAATATTAGAGTAAAAAGTATTATCGTAAGCAGAACTATAAATGGGAAATATTATAATTAAAAATATTAACACTTTCAGTTCCGCCATCTCTACTAATAAAAGTCTAGTGTGACGCAAACTTGAAACTGCTTTAGTGACAGACAGATACAAAATGCGTGAGGCGCGTTGATGGCCAAACTGAATGCGCCTGTCGCTTTGCGGAGTTTATAAGACTGCTGACTACAAATCAAAACTAAAGCAACTGTTAAATGTATATCTACATATATGTTCTAGTTTTGTGGCGGATCTTCTAATAGGTTCTTGTTGGGTTTACCCGCCCGAAAAGTTTCTGGAAAATGGAACCACTTCGGTTCTGGTCCCGGGTATAGCGACTGAGTGTGTTCAGCCCTATTGACCTCTATAAACTGGCAGATCGCTTAAATTCCAAAAAATAAAAGAAATCAAAACACTTATCTACGTTTCGGTGGCAAGTCTGCCACCAATATCAAGATTAACTAAAATGAAAAGTAAAATAGAAATTAAAACCAAATTTTTAAGAATTTTTGTATAAAATTTAGAAGATACTAAGAACTCTTTTGTCATAAATAATGTTAATAATATTATCAAAACAACAAATAGAGATGGTAGAGCTGAATGTGTTAATATTTTTAATTCTAATTGTTAGTAAATTATTTGTCATAATCATTATTTACAAAACGCCATAAATATTGAAAAAGTTCTTAGAATCCCCTAAATTTTATACAAAAATTCTTAGAAATTTTGTTTTAATTTCTATTTTTTTTTATTTAAGTTAATCTTGATAATGGTGGCGAACTTGCCACCGAAACGTAGATAAGTATTTTGAATTATTTCGGTTTTTTTTCTGTTTTAGTTCAATTCAGTTCAGTTCAGTTCATAGGGGTCAATAGGGCTGAGCACACTCAGTCGGTTTACCCTGGGACCAGGATCGAAGTGGTCCCATTCTCTAGAAACATTCCGGGCGACAAAACCCAAAAAGAACCTTTTAAAACTCTTTAATGGTTATCTCCAATTTATTTAAAACACTATTTTAATAATCCTTCAATCAAAATAACTTTAAAACGGTGTCAAAAGCTTTAGTCAACTATAAAACCACAGTAAAACACATTTTGAAATATTTGAATAAGTAAAATGGGTGTTTGTCTTACCTAGAATGAAACTGAAATTGCAAATGCGATATTAAACAATAATGGGGGATTCTCCAGATTTTTAAAATTTACTGTTTATGTTTTTTTACCGAAGACTTTCTCGGGACAGCAAATATGGTGCATTAAACTGGACAAGATTTCTGATATCCCAATCTAACACACAGGTCCACAAAAAAAGGAGTGTGTTCTGGGTATCGGACTAGAATTTTTTGGCGTATTTTTTTTTCGCTGAACACGAATTTAAAGTCAAAATTTGGGGTCAAACAGCAAAAAATCGGAAAACCTCAAAAAACCGACAGGATACTTTTAAAACTCTTTAATGGTTATCTCCAATTTATTTAAAGCACTATATTAATAATCCTTCAATCAAAATAACTTTAAAAACGGTGTCAAAAGCTTTAGTCAACTATAAAACCACAGTGAAACCACATTTTGAAATATTTGAATAAGTAAAATGGGTGTTTGTCTTACCTAGAATGAAACTGAAATTGCAAATGCGACATTAAACAATAATGGGGGATTCTCCAGATTTTTAAAATTTACTGTTTATGTTTCTTTACCGAAAGCTTTTGATTAAACGTAATAATAATTTTTAAATTCAAGTTGGTTATTAAACTCTGTGTTACGTTTTATGTATCCACCACGATGTATTTATTACTGTACACTATTGATACAAAAAACTTTCATGGATAATGTATGTAAAATCGGTCTAGCTTTTTTTTATTGTATCACCAAAAATACCACCTTAATAAATTTATAAATTGTGGTTTTATAATTAGTACGTATCCCAGTTTCATTACCAAAATCGCAATTATTTTTTTCATCTCCGAACCGTGTCCGCGCAGGCTCAAAGCCTAAGTATTAACGTATACTGGACGTCTTAAATGGAGTAAGAGGTAATTTATTAACACAGGACCTAAAGATTTAAAGGTTTAAAGGGGAAAGAATAACCTCTGAATGCAGCTGGTTCCAGAATCTAAAAACAAAGTAAGAAGTTTAGGGCTCTTTGCCAATTTTTCAGGGCAAACCTGTAAAAATGCCTATAAAAAAAGACAGATCCTCTACAGTTTGTCGGAGGACAAACAGAGTGTGTAGATTAGAAGGGCAAAAGTACTTTCTGGCGCGAAAGAGGATTCCAAGCTTAAAACTGCTATGGTTGCCGGAGGTAATGTATTTATGCCAATTAAGGTTATTTTTAAAAGTAACATCCACAAGGTTAGGTGACTATTTGTTCGGTGGAACTTGGCCGCAGTAGAAGTTAAGTATTGGCAGACTTTTATCGCGATAGCAGAGATTGTGTTTTTGAGCCATTCAACAGACAATATTTTTAATGTCCCAATTCAATAATAATTTAAGTCATGTGAAAAAGATATCTCCATTACCCTACTTTTTTTCAAAATCAGAATGTAACACAGTTGGTGCTAGTATTCAGCTCTGGGATATTCCAGCATTCACTTGATGAAAGCTAGAAGAGTGACCATTTACAACAACAGATATACGCTGATAAAACAGAAGAATACAGTTGATAGGACGTGTTTCAGTTATACAGGGTGCGGCAGGATAACTTCCTTTTTTCAAAACCTAATAAAACGCATTGTATAAATCAGAAAGTTTTAATTTGGTTTTAACAATGTTGGTACATACCTAAAGTTTTGTTTTACATAGCTTTGAAGAGCGAATCACGTAGGCGTCGTCCCCCATTCTCGATACATTGAGTAAACCGATTTCTAGCGCGGCAGCATAACTTCCTTTTTTGATCAGGGGCAATTTGCAATGGCCGGAACGATCTCCCGATTTATCCGCTTGTGATTTTTTTCTAAGGGGTTTTTGAGATCCCGTGTTTATGTGAACCGTCCAAGGAGCCTTTAAGATTTAAAGAACAACATCCAGGAAGAAATTGCTAACCTAACGCCCGCTATGCTTGAAAGAGTCATGAGAAGCGCCAGAAATCGGTTTACTCAATGTATCGAGAATGGGGACGTCACCTACGTGATTTGCTCTTCAAAGCTATGTAAAACAAAACTTTAGATATGTAAAAACATTATAAAAACCAAATGAAAACTGTCTAATTCATACAATGCGTTTTATTAAGTTTTAAAAAAAGAAAGTTATGCTGCCGCACCCTGTATGAGACATGATACACTGCACCCGGTTGGCAGGTTTTAAGGGCGGCAAAATTAAAAAGACGATTTTTTTAAAGATTTGTGTATTTGGGTTTGTTGTTAATAACTGGGTTTGGCAGAAAAAAATATTTTTAAAAACACCCAAACAAAAGTAAAAATTCTCATAAAAATTAAAGCTTGGTATTTTTGACTTAATATTGTTTTGCAAGTTATCATGTTCATCATATTTTTTTCTGAATAAAAAAACATGTATTTTAGTGTATTAACAGGTACCTCTATTTCACCAAATTTCAAAGAATCATCCCATCTTTTATGATAAATCGTATAGGTCGTTGTGAATTTTAATTAACGAACAAAAAGGGAAAGTATGAAAATTACTTAAACGGTATTTGCCATTCGATAATGCAAGCGTTAGAGATGCACCATGATGTGATTGACACTATGCACTTCCGTAATTTCTCCTCTTTGATTAGCATGTTGCATTTAGAGGCTAATAAATTTGTGGTCTAAAATTTTCGATTTTTACATTGATTGGAAAGAAAGTAAATTTTAATGACATCTGACTCTAAATGTGCATAATTTATTAAATTCAACGCGATTAAAGATGCAATCCAAAAATAATACAAAATAACTAATCGCTTAATTTCTAAAATATTGCACTTGTGGGTAAATCGAAAATGGAATTTTTGTTCAGTAAAATTAACTTTACTTTGAAGGTTTTATAGTTTGTTTTTATTGTCATATATTAGTTCTAGCCTATGTAGAACTGTCCTGAAAATTTAAAAAACCCAAATTTCCTTAAGGAAACTTTAAACTGCCACAAAAATAAACGATAAGTTTACTATGTCGTGCAGGGATAAAATAAGGAAGGTGGGGCATTAAGGCTAACATGGCATGGCAAACAATTAACGTTATATTGATCCATGAAGAAATCTACTGTACTGTGGCTACATGTCTTGTTGATAAATGAAATTTTCGATCACAGCAAGATATGATAGAACACGTGGTTTTGCTACTTGTTTAATGTTTAAGGGCCGTCATGTTACACCCAATACAGACTAGAGATGTCCTGCTACCATATTATTACACCCACGGTGTTTCAGTTCTGATCCCACAGAAGTCTGGCTCTGCATCAAGCATTCGGTTGCGTCGATGCGCGAAATTTCCTTAAGGAAACTTTAACACTGCACAAAAATAAACATAAGTTTTCACGTACTGAATCCATGCCAGTCGGTTCAAACCATTATGTGAAGTGTGGGGTCAATTAAGGTCTTGACATGGCATGGAACATAAAATTAATTGTTAAATTGATACATCATTGCAAAAGAAATTCTGCCGATACTTTGCTACAATCGTCGTTTCTGTTGATAAATGAATTATCACAGCAAATATCGATAAATCATTTTATGCTACTTGTTTAATGCTTAAGGGCCACATGTTACACAACAAAGGACTAGAGATTTTATAAACTTGCTACTCATATTATTACTACCTCACGCTGCTTATAGTTCTTGATGCCCAGAAGTCTGCTCGTTGCCATCACAACTGAGTCAAGGTTTGCTCCATCGCAGAAACTGTGTTAACGCGACTTATAAGGGATCTGACAGTTTCACTGTCTTTCGGGAAAAACTGTAGGCATCCCAAGTACCCGTCCGTGTTCTAATACCACTTATTTACAGTCGCTCGAGTCGAACTAAAGCGATCTCTAAAGGCGGAATACATTCCGAAAATCTTCCTCGCAAATCTGATATGAGCATTATTCTTGCGAATCAAGGCGGAATTATATTGCGCGAAACTTTGTCACCAATTTCATACGCGCATTATCCTCGTTTCACCTACCTCCCTAAAGCAACTTCGCGTTTATTTTTATTGTAATTATTTTTATCTCCAGCATTTCACAAAAGAGGATGGTATGGGTACATTTTTTAATCAAATTTATTAATTGCTCTTGATTCATTATATAGCGAACCTAGCCTACACGGCGCGAAAAAGCAGAGTGACTCTCCTTCGACTAAAAACCGACTAAGTGTTGCCTCGCCCTGTTTCCTTCGCGTATCTTGTCTTAGGGGTCTAGACAAGTTTCCACTAGGTGAGATTTGGTAAGTGCTTCTTACGGTGCCTCCGCCTCTGCATGTGTACTCAGCCTTTTTGATTCCATATATATTTTTTTTCATCTTTATATCATATCATATATATACATATATATATATATATATATATATATATATATATATATATATATATATATATATATATATATATATATATATATATATATATATATATATATATATATAATAATATATATATATATATATATATATATATATATATATATATATATATATATATATATATATATATATATATCTATTTATATATTATATATACAGGGTGATTTATGAGAAAATGTCAATACTTATACAGGTACGTAGTCGGGGTCCAAAAATAAACATAAAAGTCAATACAAATATGGGTCCGCAAGGCCTTCGTTCCCGAGATACAGGGTGTTCACCACAGACCTGACATGTGCTTAGAAGTAAATGGTGGAATTTTTAAAAATTATAAAACCTAGCTTATGTTTTGCTGAATACAATTTAAAAACAATAATTTGATTGAAAATACATATTGTTTAATTATACATTTTGTTTTTTTTTTTAATTTTGCTATAATAAAATTAGATGCGTAGTAATTTTTCTTAATCCAAATATCTCGAAAGTGGTTGCTCATATCAACTTTTAACAGGTATACCTTTTTGACGTAAAATTGACAAAACAATTATTTAATTTACTTAAAGATGTAATACAGGACCGTACCAAAAAGTTGTGGTTGTTCAAAATAGTAAAAAGACGTGTAGGTGGCTCCCCCTACAAGTAAGAGCCGTAATAAGATAAGATTCGAATCCGTCATACCAAAAAACCCCGGATACCTATTTCTACTTCAATATTTACATTATTATAGATTTTATTTAAAAAATAGAAAAATTAAATAAAAATTTTAACAGCCCGTATTTCAAAAACGAAGGATTTGCGGACCCATATTTGTATGGGCTTTTATGATTATTTTTAAACCCTGATTACGATCCTGAAGTATTGACATTTCCTTATGAATCACCCCTATGCAAATGTTGCATTTTACAGCACCTTTTAGACAACGCGGAAGTGCCACCACGGACGTTATTTTAAAGAATTACTACATAAATATGTCTTCCCGGCTGGGAATCGAACTCCGGGATGGCGAGCCGAGACTCTGACCACCTCGCTACCGAGGAGACAAATACTACGACATATACAATACAAAATGGGTAAAGAAAAAACATTTTTTCCTAACCCATTTTTTCCAATTGAAATATCTTTCTCACGTAAATTAATCTAACGAATAAAACTCCTAAATTTTAAAGCACATATATAGACAATAGATCAGAAGATTTTAATTGGACAGACCCAAAAACAGTCTTAAAAATGGCGAGATAAACCCTAGATGAGGCTAAAATGTAATATGTTCTTTCTGGGCCAAAAATAAATACGCTTGTAACAAATTATTAAATTAAGATTATAAATACTTAATGTTTACCTTTCTTTGTCACTTATCTTATTTCAATGAAAGGATTTTATTGCGGACACAAATGTCAAATAAAATTTAATTTAAACTTTCGCCCTAGTGCTTTCGCTATTACCTTGTATTTATTTTTATTTTTTGTTCTAAATCTGAATACGAAGGTCGTATATTTGATAGCTTATGGGTTTTGAAACCGTAACTAAAACACAGTGCTACGTGGGCTATTGACCAGATATACCAATAGTATGTACATAATTCCATATTTAGTCGTCAAGGACGTTTAGATCAGGCGTATAATAAGAGAACATAGTTCAATGAAATAGAATTCAATTTTTAAACAAAGAACAGGGTTGGGTATAGCATATCCGCACTTAACATAAATTTAACGACAACAAAAATGTGCCTGCCATTATAGTATGCAAGCTTGATATTCATTCTTTTGATATTTTTTAAGTGTGAATGTAAATCAGTGGAGTTCATTAGTTTATACCTTGAAAGAACGCGAAATAAGAGTTTGTTTGTATAGAAGAATAAACTGCACACGTATGCATCGTCTGATAGTACGGATCTATTCTAATTTTAAAGCTGACAAATGAAATAATTTAAGCAATATACTAATTAGATTTCATGTTAGATATCATAGCTTTATTGCAAACAAATTAAATAATTTAAGCAATACATTACTTAGATTCATGTTACTGAGTTTTAAAATCAAGAAGCAAAAAGAATGTTTATTCCCAAAATCAATCACATATGCGGTACAAAGGTTTAATAATTTAAAGAGTATTATTATAACTAAACAAACTTATTCTTATTTTTTTTTACCATTCAACTCATTCTTAATTATTTTTTTTAATCAACTTTTATTCGAGCTATGTAGAATTTTTTTCGTTTCTTTTATTGTTGAGGTATAGGAGTTTTATGTAATTTTTGTAAAATAAAATTAAATTATGAATATAAGACAGCTTAGGAATACAAATTGGTATCAAAGATAAATAATCAATAAACAAACTATGCAAATGCCTATGTTGACAAAAATGTTCTTATTGTATTCAGTACTTCTGTTTTTATAATCAGAAGCTTAAGACAAGTTATTGAAAAAAAAGCAAAAACATGGATAAAAAATGCGAAGAAATATCAAATCATCAAAAAGGCTCTTAATATATCCAAACAAAATCTTAAATCAAAAGAGTGATGTCATTCTACATCCAAAATAGCAGACCGCCCAAGATGGCGGACTAGTTATTTTTTATGCACTCCCATGAAAGGGTTTTCTGAGAAGAATATAAAAAATACCTGTGTAGATCAGAACTGGGTAGGAATCGAATCCTTTTGGAATCAAATCCAGGAATCTATTCCTTTTTAAGGATCCGAAGGCTGGAATCGATAACTTTTTAAAAACAGGATCCATGATCCGGATTCGTTATACAATTTTAAAATGATCCGGAACCGATTCCTTTTTGTAAGGATCCGATTGCAAAAAGAAATCGATTCCTTATATTTATAATTTGAGACAAATGCCCCGAATACGCCATTTTAAATTTCCAAATTTTCACCCAAGATTCATAATTTTTAAAAGAGGCAAATTGGTTAGTTAGCGGCATATTTTGGCATTTATACCAAAAATATGCCATTTTAAAGCTTTTATTTTTAATTTCCAAATTTTTACTCAAGATTCTTAATCAGCATCACATTGAATTTTAGAAATTAAGATAAAAAAATTTAAAACATCTGCCTATTAAGATCTTGAAATAACTAGACACCTAACATTTGAATTTTAACTGAAATATGTTGTTTTTTAGGTCCGGAGAAACAATATTTAAATGAAACAGTTTTTTTCGTAACCATAGAGTGTGGTATCCAAAAACGGGCATACATTTTACTTGCATTTATGTTAAAAGTTCTGATTGCTCGATCTTCATAATTTTTTTTAACTTTGAAATAACCCTAAGGGACTTTTAAATGGGACATTTAAATATTTCTATCCAAAGTGTAATCCGAAAATAAATTTTAAATTTTAATACGTCTTTATATTCCGTAAGCAGAGAAATTATTAAAAGGTACTGGTAAAACTTCCTGTAACATTACATTAAGATGTCCCAATTATAAATCGCTTGAGGTTATCTCAAAAAACAGATTTAAAAACCTTATGAAAATCTAGCATAGCAAGGGTGGATTCATGTTGATCTCAGAAATAACATATTCAAATTTGAACAATATTTACCAAAAACTAATTTGGCTAATACTAACAGCACTTTAAAATGAGGCTAAAATTATATATCGCGCCTCGGGCTCGGTGCTAAAATCTTTGACGCTTGATTAATCATCTGGATTATGTAGTATCATTCGTATCGTAGTTACCATATATATCGTATAACCAATGATCCGGATTCGTAATCCGTTAAATAGGAATCGATTTTCTATATTCGAAGCATACAAAGTGTCTTTGCGAGCAATTAAATATTATTTATCGCCCTTCATTTAGTTTTAAGACTCATCTCAGAAAAGGTAAAATTAAATTAATGTAACCTAATTTAAGTTAATTATTTAATACTTATTTTAAAAATCCTTTGAGAATTTTATTTATTTTTTTTAATTTAGTAGTATAAGGCAGATAAACTAGTCCACAAAACCTTTGGTTTGGTTTATCTTAGTAAAAGTGAAATTTACATAAATGGCTGGTCAGAATATTCAATACGAGCACTTAGCCAGAGGGCTCTATTCAAATTTTTATACGTGGTTCTTGGGCATCTAAAAATTACACAAAAGTTGACCTTTTAAAATATTTAACTCCTTTACTTTTTATTCATGAATAACTTTCAAATACCGTTATCGTTAGTAGCATAACATGTACTAAAATGGTACAAATTTAGAAGATATGTCTCCATTTTAGGAAAAAATAGTATGAAACCGGTCTTAGCTACTAATCTAAAGTTAGTCACAGTAAACTAATTTGAGCTGCCAATACAATATAGCATCAGCTACTTAGGCTAGTAAATATCGAAGCTACCAATAATATACATTATTTGGACAGGCATTATATTTTTTAAATGTATGTGTGTTTTAAAAGATAAGTTTTTTTTTTTAATATAATTTATTGGCGGACTTTAAGAACTATGCAGTTAAAATGTGTAAGTAGTTTTTATAGTGGTTATAAATTTTTCAAGGGGAACAATCCATGTAAAATGGAAAAAAAAGCTAATTTAATTTATGTTTTTTTTCAAAGATATTGTTTATTAGGTATATTCTAGATACAGTCGCCTTAAACTACATATCTTTAAGTACTTAAATATATATATATATATATATATATATATATATATATATATATATATATATATATATATATATATATATATTGTAATATATATGTCGCAGCCAACTAGCTTAATTAGCCGTTTAATCAACAGCCTAGCCTCTTTACTAAACAGCGCCGTTCAACTAGCAGCCTGAATGATATTCAGCCGTAACGTTTATTACATCATTTAATAAACTGGCTGGCTAATTCTTAGGCCATTCTTATGATAAAGTGACCATGTGCTGTTTAATCAACAGCCTAGCCGCTTTATTAAACAGCGCCGTTCAACTAGCGGCCTGAATAATATTCAGTCGTAACGTTTGTTACAAAATTTAATAAACTAGCTGGCTAATGCTTAGGCCAATCGTACGGTAGGGTGACCATCTGACAGAAATAAAAAGGATGAAACATCTGACATAAGAAATTCTTTATTAAATATACCTAAAATGTAACATATTACTGTTCTTTGAAAATCATGAGATCAGAGGTGGTTGGTTGTGGCAAAGATAATACTACTACGGATAGATGGTTCATTTAAATGGGGCGCTCTGAATCAGTTCGGAGATATCAATGCTTCCGTAAATGCGAATAAAATTAAGTCGGTAACCCCTGCCCCAGCGAAACGAGGTACGAAACCATGTGTGACGTTGCCAATGTCTGTCGCTTGTACCTTATTTGGAATACGAAGTAGCGAAAGCGGGCGGCTAAACGGGTTGTGTATTTTCTAGTCGCGTTTTATCACGCCAATAGTAAAGGCCTGCCTGCAACACTGTTTAACCTTCGTTCAAGGATTGAAATGCATAGCGCGAAAATCTCTCGATGGACATCGGCTCGCGTTAGCCAAAGTCCATTAGGGGTATCAAATATATATATATATATATATATATATATATATATATATATATATATATATATATATATATATATATATATATATATATATATATATATATATATATATATTAATTTTAATTTAAATCAAAGAATAGATTTACCAAAAATTGAGTTATAAACATTAATAAACAATTTATTTATTAATAATTTTAAAACGCGTAGGTTAAACCAAAAACTAATACTTTTTTGTAGATGTAGTTAAAATTTAAGAAAAATCAATCAAATAGTTTCTGAGATATCCTGGTTAAAAATATAAAAAACGCTATTTCGAGAAAAAAGGGTTTAAAGTTTACGGGAGATAAAAATCACTAATTATCAGTTGTTATCCTGACTTACTCGTTAGTCAGCAATTTCAGCTCCATACAGCAGCCCTTTAGCCCCTTATATATGTTATTACCGAACATTATAGAGGAAAGTAGAGATGAGCAAAAAATCGCGAATTGCAATTTAATCGCAGCGATTTTAAACTTGCAATCGCAACCTGCGATCACTCCTCTTAGCAAACTGCGATTGAATCATTAGCGATCAGGCGAGTTAAACTTTTTAAACAACCAACATCGCTTTAAAGAAACATGAAAGTCACTGTATTTTACAAATGCTGGGCCCGAGACCAAGAGTTCTTCTCGGCGCTAGACGCCGGATCCTATAACATGCTGCGATTGCGATTTTGTCGCAATTAAAATGTAAATAATCTGCAAGTCTCAACTTTAAGTTAGATTAGATTAGATTATTTGAGCGGAGATGGCGAAAAATGACCTCCACCACTGCAACTTACCAGATTTATTGTGGTTTCTCCTATCGTTCTTTAGAGTACCTTGTCCAAGCCCGTCTTCTTAACTAGACTCCAGAGTCTCGACACTGGCCACTCCATATAACTTGCCGGTTTTGGCTTCTCCTCCCCAAGCCTAGTAAACCTAAGCCTGCATAGTGCTTCGCAATGGCACCACACATGTAAGGCTGTTTCTTCAGCCTCCTGGCAGAACCTACACAGGCTATCCTCCACCAGGTTTATTCTTTCCAGGTGCTTGTTAAGTTTACAATGTCCTGTTAGTTGACCTACCGTTATCCTTACGACCTTACGGCTGTGGCTCAGTAGGTCTGATGTAAACTTGGCCGAGCGGGTCCTAATGAACTGCTTTGCCTGTCGTTGTCCCGGTGTTTGTACCCACCAGCTTTGAAACTGTCTGTCTACCCAACTCTTAATAGATGCTTTGAAGAGACCTGCCGAGATACCGCAGAATGGCTCCGGGCCTATCATTTCCGCGGCTGATCCTCTTTTGGCTAGGTCGTCGGCCTCTTCGTTGCCTGGATGGTCCTCGTGGCCTGGTACCCAAGCTACCGTAAGTTTGTTTGCCAAGCCGACTTTTTCCAGGGCTTGTATACAGTCCCCGACTAGTTTGGAATTAACTTTGGGGAACTGATGGCCTTCAGGGCCGCTTGGCTATCTGAGTAAATGACGATATTTTTTTCCTTTACTCCCTTTTTCTTTAATCCTCACGGCGCAATGCACTATTGCTGCGATTTCCGCTTGGAAAACCGTGGCGTGCTGACCGAGACTTAAGATTACCTTTTCTCTAGGCTTATCTCCATAGATTCCAGCTCCTACTCCCTTGTTGGTCTTGGAGCCATCTGTATACCAGATATGATCGGCTTTGATTGGAGGGCCTCCCTTCCAGTCCTCCCTATCTGGTATGACAATACGAAAGTGTCTATTGAAGATGAAACGAGGGGTTATCCTGTCTGAGGGCATCTCAAACAATGAGCTGACCTCTTGGTTCTCCTCTATTTCCCATCTTGGAGTCCTTCGGTGTTCTATAATTGGACTTTGACCTCCTTTGAGCCTATAGAGTACCGCCTTTACTTGCCCCTGTATGTAGATGTGGAGTGGCGGCAGGTTTAGCAGCACTTCTAGGGCTGCGGTTGGAGTTGTTCTCATAGCTCCCGTGATGCATACGCATGCTAGCCTTTGCACACTTTGAAGTTGTCTGATTGCTACGGTCTGTGAGACCCTTGCCCCCCAGGCAACTGAACCATAGGTTATCATGGGTCTTATTACCATTTTATACAACCACATGTTCATCTTTGGGTTGTCCCCAGCTTTTTCCACAAAGTCTGCGACATCTTCCGAGGGCAATTTTAGCCTTCTAAACAAGTTTGTTGAGTTGTGGTCCCCAGTTCATCTTTTGGTCAAAAGTGACTCCTAGATACTTAACCTCTTTTGAGAAGGGGATTTCCACTCCATTGAGCTTATCTGAGTGCCCTTAGTGCTCTTTTCTTTGTGAAGGGAACAATAACGGTCTTTTGTGGATTAACCGACAGACCTTCCTCCCTGCACCATTCGTCTACGATGTTCAGTGCGTTTTGCGTCCTTTCTGAAACAAAGTCTAAGTGCTTACCTCTAACTACGATGGCTATGTCGTCTGCGTAGCCGAGGCAGTGAAACCTCTCTTTGGCCATTTTTGCCAGAAGGTCGTCGACTAGGATCGCCCAGTATAATGGTGATAGAACGCCTCCTTGTGGGCAGCCCCTCCCCACCTCAGCTTCTATGGTGTCCTCGCCCAAGGTGGATCTAATGACCCTGTTTCTTAGGCTGGCCTCCATCCAGTAGCATATGGTGTGCGGGATGTTCCTTCGTTTAAGAGCCTTCATTAACGATCCTGTTGGAACGTTGTTGAACGCTCCCTCTATGTCTAGAAATGTGCCAAGCGCTATCACTTTGTCATCGATTGACTTTGTCAGGAGTCTGCTCAGATCGTCCAGAGCGGAGTCCGCAGACTTTCCTGATTGATAGGCATACTGGCGGTCACTTAAAGGGTATAGTGATAGTATGTTATCCCTTATGTATCTATCCACAATTTTTTCCAATGTTTTGAGCAGGAACGAGGATAGACTTATAGGTCTATATGACTTAGGCGTTTGGTCTGAAATTCTGCCTATCTTTGGCAGGTAGACTACTGTAGCCTTTTGCCATATTTTTGGTATGTAGCCCCAGGCAATGCATGCTCTGAAAATTTTGCAGAGATGCGGCAGTAATGGCCATGCCTTTTTGGAGCAGTACCGGGTAGATTTCATCCGGGCCTGGCGACTTGTATGGGTGGAACTCGCCTATGGCCCATTTGATTTTTTCATATGTTACCACTTCCTTTGCCTTATCCCAGTCTTCCTTTAGGGGTCTTCTGGGATTGCGGGCTTGTTTTCTTGGCCGAGGTTGATCAATTATGGTTGATCCTGGAAAGTGGGTGTTATTCAATAGCCCTAGGGTTTCCTTGTTAGTGCTTGTGAAGGCCCCGTCCGATCTTTTTAGGGGGCCGGGAGCACTCGCAGTACCTTCTCTTGCGAGGACTCTGTGGATCCTGGCGCATTCCGGGGTTTCTGTGATTTGTTCACAGAACTGTTCCCAGGAAATTCTTTTCGCCTTGCGGATCTCTTTGTTGTACTGCGTAAGTTTCGTTTTGTACGTTGCCCAGTCTTGGTTGAGTTTGGCCTTGTTAAATAGCCTTCTCACCTCGGATCTAAGACCCTCTAGGTGACTATTCCACCAGACTGTTTTATTTCTTTGTTGTCTTGTTTGTTCTGGACAGTTTTCTTTATAGGCCGTTATTATTGCCTCATTTAGTTGGTCTACTGCCAGATCAAGACCCTTTCGTTGTGAAGATTGTTGCCGTGCCCCCCTTGAGTGACTCCTCTAGTGCTTTTTCATAGCCTTGCCAGAGTGTCCTCCTTGGGTTACGGAATTTCTTGACGGCTAGTCTAGAAATTGTTAAATCAAATCTGATGTGGCGATGATCTGAACACGATGGTTCGTCAGGAGACATGCCAGTTTGTGATGGTATCACTGACATCATGGCTACAAAAGTAAGGTCAAGGACCTCACGCCTGGTTGATGTCACAAAGTGGGTTCTATCCTATGTTGCATGTCAACCTTCACTTATAATAAATTCATCGGACTCACCTCTACTGTTTTATTGGTGCTTCCCAGTTGGTTGTGGGCGTTGACGTCACCTCAACTATTAATTGTTGTCTTCTTCTCTGCAGTGGCCTATGATGTCCTCCATTAGGGATGGTGGACAGGTCCTTCTCGGGAAATAGACGCAGCAGACTACCCAGGTCTTAGTCCCTTCCTCTGCTGTTGTTGCGGTTGCCTGTACTGTAACAAAGTCCCTAGAGCAGAGCTCCGAGATTAGTGTACAGCTGATGTTATTACTATTATAAAGAATACAAGCTCTTGGGTTGTTATCATGATATAGTAACTTACCTCCAGTTGGATTGAGTCCTCTGATGGCTCCGTTGTTTAGCCATGGTTCCTGTATAAGGGCGATATCCAGGCCTTCTTCTTGGAACCTTCTACACAGCACGGCTGAGGCAGCCTTGACATGGTGAAGGTTCACTTGGATCACCTTTATGGTATCCATTGTAACTAAGAGGGGCTGGGGGATCGACTCCTCAACAGGGCCTCCCCCTCCGTGGCGGTGTCCATTTGCTGATAGACTGTATGTCTTTTTAGCGGACTGGTGCCACTTTGAGCAGAAGGCTCGTCAGTATCGACCTCCCGTTCCCTCTCCTCCGGTGCTATGGGCCCGGCCTTCGATGTACTGGCCTCGGGTTCCTCAGCGGTCCGTTGTGTGAGCCCGGCCTTTGATGTGCTGGCCTCGGGGTCTTCAGCAATTTGTTGGACTTTTTTGTCCTGCTTTTTCCGGAACTTGAGCCTTCCGAATCCGAAGTATGGGCTCATGTTCAGTTTTTCTAGACCTTCGAGGGACTGTTTGTCCATGGAGAAGGTCCAGAGTTGGCCTTTGTCCTTTGGGACTGCTCCCCAGGACTTCCACAAGTTTGTGTTTAGGCCTTTATTGCCTACCGATATCCTTTTTAGGATTCTTTCAGCTGGCATTCTTTCCCCCCGTTCATCCGGGATGAAAACGGTGCAGGTGACTGGCTTTGGCAAGTCCTTGTCTGTCAGTGCCTTTAACACTGCTCCCTCTCAGGGCTTGAGTGTTGGCACCGTCTTTGTTAGCCATTCTGCGCTGCTTTTGTCAGCGCAGGTGACTTCAAGGTATCCCGGCCTGTGGTTGCATTTTTCAAAGCTTACAACCTGGCCATCTGGGATGTTGTCGTAAGCGTTCAAAATTGAGGCTTGGACTTCCTCCATCCTTTCGGTCGTCAGCTGGTCTTCTGGGTAGCCTTCGCTGACGATAGCAACTTTCTCGCTGCTTGCTGCAGCCTTGTACGACATGCTAGTCATAGTGGCCGGTTTTGTTGGCTTGTCTCCTCTCGGCTTTTTGAATTGCCTTTTATGGGGAGTACTGTCCTCGGATCTCGTCCTTTTTTGGGTTTGGCTGGCTGCTGTGGCCTGTTCAGTGGCCTTCGAGTCCTTTGCCTTACCCATGCGTTTTGCGTGTGCGATGAAGTTTTCCTTAATCACGGCACGTTTAGCCTCAGCGCGGCTTTTGCCTGTTTGAATCAAGGCTCGCACACGAGCTCTAGAACTTCCTGACAGATTGGCCTTAATGACCTGTTCATTAAGTTACATGTATGTATGTAATGATTGTAATGTACTATGCAACATTGTTTTGTTTTTTTTCCTCTTTTTTATTTTATCGATTTTATTCGGTGTTAAAAAACTAACAACTAACGCAATTTATCGCCATCGTCGTCGTTTACCAATTTTAAAAATCAAAATCGCAATCGCAGGTTACAGTCGCAGCGATTAAGGACTCGCAATCACAGTTTTGATTGCGATTGAAAAATCGCGGCTTTGCTCATCTCTAGAGGGGAGACACAAGTGGAAAACCGTCCATAGTGCCTAAGAAAAAATAAGCAGCTACGAGCAGCAAGTGTGCTTGAAGGACTCGGCGACGCCGTGCCGCATGTTTGACTTTAGAAGTAATTTGAATATCGATTTAAAACTGTTTTTAGGCATATTATGTAGAGCATTTAGAGCATTTAAAGGCAATAAAAAAAATGATTTTTTTCGACCTGTTATATGGATTGCCCCCTTAAAATACTATCTTGATCTGTATTAAACCATTAATATTAACAAACCTTTTTTATAACTAACACGATTTTCCTCTCTTTAGTAACACCCGTAAAGGCCGTAACAGCGTTACATTCGCTGAAACTATAGCCGCAGGTGAGGAGGCAGATCTCTCCAATGCCGAAGACCCTGTTGAATATCCTCGATGGATGAACCAGCCACCTCCACGGTACCGTCATGTTTTCATATACCACACACGCATACACCATTCAACCAGATACCTAGAAACCTAAAAATAAAAATTGTTCTGTTTTTCTAAGTTATTTTGTTGCAATAGTCCCAAATGTTCTCTTCTATTCTAAATTCCCTAAACATATATTCACCTAAATTTAAGCATCATTAAAATTAATTATTTTCTTAAGCTAGAGAAAAGGCTGCAATCTTAAAAATATGTTTAAGAATTAAGATGAAGGGTATAACCCCTCTCAGTTAGTTAAGCATTAGATTTTGTCCCCTTTCTTACTATTGAAGTTAAAATAAACAGGGACTCTATAAGTAAAGTAAACCTTCTTCTATGTTTGTTAGTTTGGTATACACTAATGTTTGTAGCGAAAAGAAATGCTTATGCCAGACACCAATTCTATTATATATCTTGCCTGTTAAAGGTAATTACAGATTCAACTTTTTTCGATCTGAAACACTAAGTTGCCATTGCAGATATGACCTTCTTCTATCTTCGGGAAAAAGCTTTCTGTTTATTTTTATTTAAAGCATAAAATAATTGTGTTTTTAACAAAGTCTACAAGTGTTACACTACTACTTATAAAGATCTATATTTTTACCCGCTTTATTATTTTTCATGGGGTAAGTTATTAATTAATTAGCCCATTATAATTTTAGGGCAAGTTCTATTAAAGGATAAACTAATCTATTGTTAGTCATATCATTATAGCAAAAAAAAAGTCATTTTTGTAATTAATGTTAACATATAACTGACTGCGCCATGACTTCCGGAATAAGCTGTAGATTACTAAAATAAAAAATCCAACCAATTTTTTTTCAGATAATTTTTTAAACAATAATTATTAAAAAAGGCCTTCTTTTCGTTTTTTTAAATATAAGAAAAATACTGGCTATAGTTTTACTCATAAAAAACCGTTTGAAGAGAATTCAAAAACCTACAAAATGGCTTTTGAAAAATCCCGATACTGACCATTTTTCACCGAGAAAAGCCAGAAAAACGCTTAAAACAGACCTTTTTTCAAAAATTCGTATCTTCGTCAATTTTAATATTAAGGACTGATTTTTGCGAAATGACAATAACATATACTTAGAGCTGCCGAAAGATAAAGATGGTGCGATTGTCGCATTAATAGTTTTTATTTAATCGCACTACAAACAAATTAGGCCCTAATCTTGCAAGTGCCGTGAATATTAGGCAAATGGACCGAATCATACTGAGTCGACCGTGGAGAGGGCACCCAGCAGCGAAGGAGAAGCGAGAGACAGCCTGCGTATCGCGAATTTTCGCTCGACGCGCTAGATTCACAAGCATTTCTAACAATGTTCTCCAAACTTATATGAAAATGTGAGATATATAATTTGTAGCTTTTAATCTCAACTTTAAAAAGACGTTTTAAATATTAAAATCGGACCATTTGCCTAATATTCACGGCACTTGCAAGATAAGGGCCTAATTTGTTTATAGTGCGATTATATAAAAACTATTAATATGACAATTTTCATCTTTCGGCAACTTAAAGTATATGTTATTGACAATCATTTCCAAAAAAAACCAGCCCTTAATGTTGAAAATTAACGGAGATAAGAACTTTTGAAAAAAGGTCTGTTTTAAGCGTTTTCCGGCTTTTCTCGGTGAAAAATGATCGGATCGGGATTTTTTAAAAACCATTTTGTAGGTTTTTAATTCTCTACAAACGGTATTTCATAAGTAAAGTGATATAGCCAGTACTTTTTGTTAAATTAAAAAAAAATATATTGTTTAAAAAATTTACCTGAAAAAAAATGTTTGGATTTTTGATTTTAGTAATCTACAGGTTATTCCGGAAGTCATGGCGCAGTCAGACATCTGTTAACATTAATTACAAAAAAAATCTATAATGATTGGTCTATGTATCTTAATCAAACGCATAACTTTGTAAATACGCGCAGTAAAAAATATAAGGAACAGAACAGTTTTTATTCTTAGACTACGTTTCATTTGATTTTATTGGCATACCATTCATTTGTTAAAAGTAACAAATTATGTAATTTTGTAAATAATAATAGTTAAAACAAAATTTAGCAAACATCTTTACATTAAATTATTTAAAACATTATTTATGGTATCTTGAAAAACAAGTTTATTTGGGATGCTAAACAACCTTGAGGTAAAAGTTTATGGGACTTCTTTGGTGTGCGGTGGTTATGATTGGGTGATGGTGCTGGTATAGTTTAAATATCTACGAATTACTTGGTTCACATCAATAGATTTGCCATGTCTCCATTTTTAAAGTTTTTTTAGACTTGACTTTCACGTGAAATTAATATGAAGATTGTTGAACAGGGTCCAGTTTAACTAGTATTATTTTGATAATAATGTACCAAACAAATGTAACTAAATTTAAAAAGTATTAAGCACGTCCTTCTATTAGAGAAAATGGTCCATAACCTTATCCGTTTTTGATTAGATGTTCTAGGTAACAGCCATATTTTTGCTGAAAACCCTTTAGAAAAAAAGTAGGTAACAAGAATCGAAATATGCTCCCTCTGAGAAAGGTCCAGAACATTGGGTAAATAAACAGGATTTGTAAAAATCGAAAAAACTATTTTTTCCAACTTAAGTCCGATTGTGATTAGATCTTAGATAATAATTGTGAAAAGAAAAAAACTTTTGTGATTAAATCTCCTACAAGACAGAATTAGTTAGAAATTGCAAAATGCATTACGGCTGTTACAAAATAGCAATAAATAAAAAAGTTACCATTTTTTAAACCCTTTAGATTTTTTTTTAGGATATTCATATTTCTCCAGAAAAAACTACCAGCTATGACGAAACAATTTCGTTGAAATTGGTTTGATAATTATTGTTCAATAATTTTACAACCCGATTTCATTTAAAAAAATCGACAATTTGTAAATTGGGTAGAATTCAAAATATGGGTCTTAGACAATTAATTTTTTTACATATACTAAAAATATTATGTTTTTAAACGCTTTTTAAAAATAAAAATGGGTTGGTGGGCGCTCTCAGTACTTGTTTCTAGTTATAAACAATTTTTTTGGCTATAAACAAATTGACTATCTCCGAGAATATTTAACAAAGTTTTACTAGAAGTGCTCGAAAAGTCGTTTCTACCAATATATCAAATTTGTCAATCGGTCAGTTTGTTGTCAAGATACAAGCTATCAAAGACGGACATATAGGGCAAATTTATAAACAACAGCATATATCTGTGTCTTTGTACATGGTTCTTATAAAATTATTGTTTTATTTCTATTTATATTTTACTAATAAAATAATTTTGAAACAAAAAAGAGTTTTTTATTTATTTAGACAAAAATTATTTGTTTAAGAACGTCAAAAAAATGCTTAACTCTAGACAATTACTGAGGGAATCCAAAGAATCCGATTTTTAGTTCCAAAAAAGCATTTCAAAGATTGAGATTTCTAGTATGTGTAAACAATTAACCAGTTTGCAAAATTGTCTATTTATTTAAACAATATTAAATTGCAAAATTATTGTACAAAAACTTACTACTTTAATCGATTTTAACGATATTTGGCATGATGTTTCGTTAGAGCATTATGTTTTTTTGGCCGAATATGGATTTTCTTAAAGAAATATAAGAAAATCATACAAGAAATTAAGTTTTTTGCCATTTTTTTGTTATTGCCATTTTGGAACAAGCGTATAAATTTTGCGGGTTGTAACCAATTCTGTCTGTCTTAAATTTAAATATAGAGCATTTTTCTTTCTTCTTTCTCTTTCTTCGACCAGTACTAACCTTTCAGAAAGAAAGTATTTCTAGATTTTTGTTATATACATTTTACTGAAGAGTTTTCAACATTAAGATGCCTGCTACCTTGTACATCTAATAATGAATATATTTCTATATATTTCTCTTGTGGTGCTTATAAAACAGTTAAAGTGGGGTGCAAAATCTAGATAATTTCTACACCCTTAGTAAATCTATTACTAAGAATTGACTTTACCCAACCCTTATTTGATATTTATTAATATTTAATAAAATAATTTAAATGAAAATACCATAAAACTCAAAAATTTATATTAATTAAGATAGTAATAAGTTGTTATTTTCTAGCAAATAAATATATTTTAAAATCGCTAATTCCGCCTTTGTTTAAATGTAAACGTTTTAGTTTTAATTTTTACCAAGGAAGAATCATTATGAGAATGTATTTGTATTAAAGTTGTTCACATTGTGTTTAACAAACCAGATGCTAAGTTTTCTTTTTGGATGAGCTAAATTTCAATTACATAGGTTTGCAAGTGTGGGAAAATTTCTGCAAGTTAAGAATGTCCATCGTAAAATATGGAAATTTCTTACAAAATTAAACAAAGTACTGCACCATAATTTTACTAAAATTAAAAGAAACTTATACTTTTAATAACTTTAATAAGGTTTCTAAAGCTATAAATTTACAGAATATAAACAAAATTTAATAAGCATGATGTTCCGTTTTTAATTTAATTTAAAATGTTAAGAAAATGCTCTGCAGTTTTATATTTAAATATTATTACAATGACTTGTCTTTCTGGTATAGTCTAGCATTGTTTTGCTAGTTAGTTAGTGAATATCTAGACACCGTCCAGTAAAGTTCAGAAGAAGATGACTGAGATGTCATTGAAACGTCAACCACAAAACTGTCACGGTCAAACAAATAAAATAATATATATTATAATATATATATATATATATATATATATATATATATATATATATATATATATATATATATATATATATATATATATATATATATATATATATATATTTATTAAAAGCCCATTTATTGGTTAATCTTAGGTTTTACGGTAAATCTTGGTTTACCGATATTAGTGGGTAAATGTAAGGATTTACAAAAAAGAGACTATTTTGTCGGATTTATCACGTCTGAAATATAATTGTGAAAAGTAAAAAGCCCTTTTAACTAACCAGAACTTACCATGACCGCCCTTTCTGGCCGATTTCCGTGGAGCCAAAAGAGCGGTCATGGTTAGTTCTGGTTAGTTAAAGCGGCTTTTTAATTTTCCCAATTATTTTTCAGACGTGATAAATCACAAAAATTAGGACTGACCGGTGAGTTTTAATGTTTACTTACACCCATTATAGCGCACCTGTCAATATATTATATTAGTGAAAGTTCGCAATCACAGAACTATTCGGACCTTTACCATTGAGAGTTGGTAAATCTTAGGTTTTACCGAAAAATCTTAGGATTAACCGTGGTTCGAGGTTTTACAGTAACAACACAAATATATATATATATATATATATATATATATATATATATATATATATATATATATATATATATATATATATATATATATATATATATATATATATATATATATATATATATATATATATTATATATATATATATAATATATATATATATATATATATATATAATATATTATATATATATATATATATATATCATATATATATAACCAGTATTCACTTGTAAATTGTGAATATTTACTACCATTTATTAATGTGTGTGTGTGTGTGTTTAGTATTCATGGAATGGATGATGGAATGTACATTTGTATTTTTTCGGTTTATAATCCGTTTTTTTTTTGTCAAGTCGAGCAACCATCAAGGAAATATCACTTGAAAATGCTAATTAAGATGTTGGCGAAACGTCGTGAAGATTCGTCTACCGACCAACAGATTGTAAACCGGAAAAATACAATAGTTGTTTTCGGCATAATTCAATTCGTAATAGTTCTTTACAATTTATTTACTTCTAGAGGTTAATAAGAAAATTTACTTGTACGCTTATTTTCTAATAATGTATGGATTTTTTAAAGCCCAATTCTATAAAAAAATAAAATTTAAGATTTTTAAAGTTGCGTCACTTTTAAAAAGGGGTGCGATAAGTTCCAAAAATAATTAGTCTGTTTTAATTATTTGACGGTTACTGAATCAAAAGCTTAAAAAATTTGTCTAATGACGTATATTGATTGTTTCATACTTATTGCAGTTATGTAAATTTCGATGTATCTACTACTATGAATGTGTCTTAAATGCTTTTTTGAAATGACTATGTATAAATTGCACATTTAATGCTGTTTTGCACCATAGATAATTTTATGTTAATCTCCTTTGTGGTTATTTATTTTTTTATTTTAGAGGTGAAAAGCTTTATCTTACAATGGACAAAAGAAATAAGAAAAGTAGGAACAAATGTTTATGTTGGACGATATGCC